>JAJLUT010000019.1:0-241794 GCA_030564305.1 Suzukiozyma glaebosa | reverse complement strand
CCCTCCTCCACAACCACCACCCCCTCCTCCACCACTACAATTACCTCGAAGTCTTCCACTGCCCCCACCTCGATCGCCTCCACCAACACAATTGCTGCGGCCATCACTACCACACCCATGAGAGCCACAAGTACCGCACTTTGCACCAGCACCACCTCCACCCCCACAGTTCACACTTCCCTCTTCGTCTTGTGTACAACAAAGCCCACCCTGGTAGAATACAGTACACGAGGGATCAACTGGGCAGTACGGCGGCACGACGTAAACTCCCGGATATGAGCCCCATGTGTATAGTTGAGCATCTCGGTCGAGTTTCCAGGGTAAATCTTTGCCTTGGTACTTGCGTTCTGTTGCTTTTCTTCTTTTATCAGCATATAGTGAAGGCAACTCAATCGCGTTGTGTAAGCTGATGTGGGTTAAACCAAGCTTGTTCAAATACAAGGGATGTTTTTCATATGCATTCTCATTAGAAAGCTTGGATTTCTTGAATAGCCTCGTCATTAGATCAACGGATTTTGTCCGAATAGTAACACAATACCAGCAAAAACATATTGAGTAGTCCTCCTTGAATTTCAAACGATATAATTTTGCAGTAACTGAAAAGCTATCGTCTAATCTTCCTTGTTCAATTTTATCATCGTGGTCGATAATAGGGTTAGAGTTGACTAAGAAATGCTGGAAATAGTAATACTGCGATAATTGATGTGTATGCCACATTAAGTCAATATCCAACGTAGGAACTAGTATCCCCGTTGATTCGCTTTCTGATAATAAGGATAAATACCGAGAGTATCGAATGATCGATTCGCTCATCCCTTCATTTATTACAGGCGAATTCAACCAGTCAAGTTCATTCATCTTTTCAGCGAAGCGTTCTTGTCTTAAGCAACATCCCACTAAGTCTTCCCAGATTTGAAAACTATCGTGAACTGTAGCATGAATCAAATTCATGGATAGATAGTTCCTTAGTACCATTTTTGAGGCCTTAGTTAAGTAAACTGGGACAATTGAATTGAGATAGTCCACTAACGGTAGCTTCAGAATACAGCGCTGGAAATTATCTGGTCTAGAAGTTAAAATGTACAGTATATTTTCTTTGAGGGTATTGCTAACTTGAATGGGATCCATTCTCTTCAATTTGGGTTCTGAAATTATATGAGAAAAATATTTGTAGACCCCTGGCATTGTTAAGTCACTTTGGCAATCTGCTACGAATTGGTTCTTTCTCAATGCATCGTGACTAAGCTTTGAGTCGATGCATGAACAAATAGTGCTGGTAGCAGCAAAACCTTCGTCTCCAAATCCGGTATTCTCAACATTTGTCCACGGAACCTTTGCTAACTCATGTTGACACATGGGACAATACACTGGGACTAAGTGTTGGTACAACGAAAATCCATTGACTTGATAAAGCAAATCACCGGGATCTGTACTCAATTTCGATATGACAGCTTGATAATACTCTATTTGCAGTGTTGAAGGCGCGTATTCGAAAGTGATATTGTCGATGGCTTTGTTCAATTCGAATAAGGGAAATGGGAACCGGGCAAATTGAATGAAGCGATTCCTCATACATATGTCATAAAAGGTTTTTGGATTGAGTGAAAATGCATGCCATACTATGACCACATCTAGCGGCGGCAACCATGCTTCAAACTCGCGTGCCCACTGGATAGAGTCCTGCTCCCCAACTTGGTAAACTTCAGTCTCGGTAATTGACAATTTTTTGTCATTTGATGTCGCCTTTTTATTTGACGGGGTATGATATTCGTAGTACTTGTCAATGTTATGGTGTTTCTTGAGAGCGGTCACAAAGATGATAAATCTTCTAACAGCATTAGACAAGAAAATTTGCCAGGTTTTGGCTTCGAATTCGTTGGGTGTAGCGCCAACTAATTCTGTCTTGTAAACTTGAAACGCTTTCAATAATTTCAAATGACTTGCGGTCTCGGCGACAGTAGGAAAATGAGCTTTCTGTTCGGTTTTGTAGCTGTAGGATGCAAAGTCTGATGGTTGAGCATTCTCGAGAATGGCAAGATAGCCTGCTTTATCATAAGTCATGATTAATTTCCCATACAACTACTAGCCCATGGATGCAATATTTATAGACGAGACTTAGGGAAAGCCATTCACACGTCGGTGTACCTTTCCCAGAACCAGACCAAGAAGTTCGATGATCAAAAGCATATATATGATTTAACGCAAATGTTACGTCACCAGCTCTAGTCAAATACCAAACTCTAACAACCCATTAACATCACAAGCTGGTTATGTGGGCATTGTGTATCAATTAGCTCAGATATATTGCTGGTGTATCCTCCAGTGATCTCCCCTTCATCTCTAGGCCCAAACTTGTGTTCGTGGCGTATACCTACCATACCCCCCCATGTTGTCCCTATTTACGAGATTAGACGATGACTCCAATGACTAACTTTAGAGTCTTTGCAAACCTTAACGTGAACTTGGTTTGCACTCAACCTGGCGAGTTTAAACTGTGGTCGCAAATTAGCAATAACGATTCCGCTGGACAGAATGTTCGAATCCAAATGGTAAAGAATGCCTCAATTTGTGAGCCATTGGCTGACCACATTCAACGCATGTTGTTGTAGGTATCTTTTGTCTCTCCATATCAATACATGTTTGTACAATTAGCCTCGGCAAAGAGCCAGCGTTATTTTTATACTAGAGAGCAACATACTCAATCTAATCTTTGTGTCAATTCATCTGAGTCGCGATTTGAGTGGAATGTTGTGAAGTACAATTTGACCATCTCTGAAAGCAACGTTACATTTTGTGAAGTTAAGCTTAAAACTAGTTGTTGAGTATTGACGTCAGGGTTCTTCCCAGACAGAAGGGTACATCGTCAATTGGTGGTTATTGCGCTCAAGGTAGACCCCAGCTTTTGAGAAATTGAGCTCAACTTATGGCTAAAGATGAGTTTAGCCAATAAAGGTTAATCATCGTTAAAGAGCACTAGATAACCTAGGGTTGGGTAGTAAGCTATATTCACTTTTTGTTTATAGGTCAATCGAAACTAAAAAATCTACATAATCTTGAAATGACTCAAGGTTTGGTATCCATGCAAAGTATAAATCTATGTTCATATAGTGTCTCGATAATCAACTATTAGCTTCCACTTCAATCACCACCACCGCCACAACCGCCACCATCACCACCTCCTCCACCGCCGTCACATCCTCCACCAGACCCACTTCCCCCTCCGCAACCATGGGTACCACAAGAGCCGCCACCAGTTCCACTGCCACCTCCGCTTCCGTCCCCTCCACACTTCACAACTTGAGTACAACACAAACCATCTCCATAGAAATCAATGCATGTCGGACTTATGGGATAGTACGGCGGTACGACATATACTCCCGGATAAGAACCCCATGTGTGCAATTGAGAGTCTTGTTTTTCTTTCCAAGGTAGTTCTTTTCCTTGGTACTTGCGTTCAGTTGCCCTTCTTCTCTTATTGGCGAGTAAGGTTGGTAACTCAATCGCATTGTGTAAGCTAATATGCGTTAAACCGAGCTTGTTTAAGTATAGCGGATGAGCTCCATATTCATCCTCGGTGGGAAGTGTGGACTTTTTGAATAATTTTTTCAATATATTGGTGGATCTACTTCTGATGGCAACGCAATACCAGCAGAAGCATATCGAATAATCTTCCTTGAACCTAGAGCGATACAACTTTGACGTCACTAGAAAACTGTCGTCTAGCTTTCCCTCCTCGATTTTATCGTCGTGATCAACAACTTCATGAGAATTGACCACAAATTGATTGAAGTAAAAGTACATCGATAATTGGTGAGTATGCCACACTAAGTCGATATCCAATGTTGGAACAAGAACTGACTTCGACCCATACTTTGAAAGTAACGATAAAAATCGAGAATATCGAATCATTGACTCACTCAATCCCTCGCTTATCACTGGCGAGTTCAACCAGTCTAGTTCGGTCATTTTCTCCACAAACCGTTCCTGCCTCAAGCAACATCCCACCAAGTCCTCGCCAACTTGAAAACTATCACGAACTGTAGCGTGAATCAAGTTCATGGATAAGTAATTTCGCAAAATCACTTTTGCAGCTTTGGTCATAAATTTGGGAACAGTTGCTCTAATAAATTCCACTAACGGCTGCTCTAGAATATCCTTACTGCAATGGCTTCTGTTGGCCTCAAATATATAAGTTAGATTATCTTTGAAAATATCATTAACTTTGTAGGCATTCGTGTGTTTGAGTTTAGGCTTTGCGATAACATGAGAAAAGTATTTGAAAATGCCAGGCATGGGCAAATCACTTTTGTGATCGGCCAACAACTGTCTTTTCCTCAACGCATCGTGGGTTAGAACCAGTCCATGGTCGCAAGTGCAGTTTGAATTGGTGATGGTTGCAAAAAACCCTTCATCACCAAATCCAGTATTCTGATCATTGGTCCAAGGAACTAATACCAACTGGCGTTGACATCCAGGACAATACACCGGAACCATGTGGCGGTACATGGAAAACTCATTCATATGATACACCAAATCGTCGGGATTGGTACTCAATCTGCCAATGACCGCCCGATAATTACTCACTTGCAGCGTCGAAGGTGAGTATTCAAAATTGAAATTGTCAATAGCATTGCTCAATTCCAACAAGGGAAACGGGAAATTGGCAAATTGCGGAAAGTGATTTCGCATGAATGCATCGTAAAAGGTCTTTGGGTTTAGCGAGAACGAATGCCATACCATTACCACGTCTAAGGGCGGCAACCAAGCTTCAAACTCATTGATCCACTGAAGTCGGTCTGCTTGTCCTATATTCGCAACCTCCTGCTCGTATTTAGGGATCTTCACTCCCGTGATCGATTCAAGAACGGAAGATACATGAGCCAGTGCTAAGTAGGATGATGGTGCGTGGTCGTAGAAGTACTTTTCAATGTTGTGATGTTTCTTGAGTGCTGTTAAGAATAGGATGAATCTTCTGACGGCATTCGACAAAAATATCTGCCAGGTTTTGACGTGAAAGTCGGTGGGATTAGTGCCCACGAGCCGAGTTTTGTAAACCTGGAAAGCTTTCAATAGCTTCAAATGCGCGGTGGTTTCAGCCACCGAAGGGTGATGAAAGGTTTTATGGTCTTTGTAAATCTGGGTAGCGAAATCGGTTGGGGAAGCGTTCTCGAGTATGGCAACAAACTCTGGTAAATTGTCAACTTCTGAGCGCTTGCTAGTCATGATGGCTGGTTTTTCTTTGGGAAACTGACTGGACTATTGACTCTATATATACTGTGATGGTGGTTCGCTAGTAACCATTGTTATATCGGTATTTCTTTCCAGATCTCGGGCCTGGTTTTGATTGTCAGTTATCGCTTATTTCAAAACTGTGCGTCACCAAAACAATCGAATGACTTCAGCCACGTTGTTACGAGCCGGATGGTACGCCGCACAAATTGACAACTGAACGTGTATAACTCAGGTGCATGCCATTACAGGCGCTGTATCTATTAGTCTACTAAACTTGGGAACAATCGTTTTTATGAGTCAATGCACCATTACCACGCGCCCCATTTACGAGATACGATGACTCTGATGACTACACGGGGATAGAGGTGACTAAGCGCAAGTACGTAAAATATCGTTCCAACGGGCCAACTGCTAGGCTTTCAGGGGGCAGGTGTTACCAAACGGGTCATTTATACTTAAGCGATAGCAGTTTTATTGGACAGAATGATACTTTGACTGGATGCATGTTCTCATCGACAACGGTTTCCTCTGCATGGATACCCTTGATATGATGGCGTCATTTGAATTTAGATACCACTTGGGTACTTCTTAATCACTGAGAGTATATGTCATCCAGTTATTGTATGTGTGATCATGGCTCAGCATTAGAATTCTGTGGATGAGTAAATCGCCTCCAAATTCATCTAGAGTAATCTTGATATTCTTTATGTCGTAGATGACAAATTGGGGTGCCAATCGGACATCCCAAATAGGAAATCCCGGTTTCTTGAGAAACTTTGAGTAATCACGAGAATATCACGTGTACTCCCAATTCTTTCGAGAAGCTTCGATTGGCAGAAGGTTCCAGAAATGGGTTTTTGCAGCCATTGCCATCGACAATTGATATAAAAAGGATGGGGGTGTAAGAAGTTAAACCTCATTCTTATTAATTGATCATCACATTACAATGATTTCCTTATTGAACATCTTAGAGAACGAGCAGTATCAAGGTTACAGACCTAGACACTCGCCTTATCATGAAGCACCAGGTTACTATCCACCTAGAGAATATGCTCCAAGAGGGTATGCTCCTAGGCAAACTGTTGCTCCTGCTGCTGCTGCTGCTGCTGCTGCTGCTCCAGTGTATGGCTATGCTCCTCCTGCTGCTGCTGCTCCAAGATACCAAGTGAGATACGAAGCTCCCGCCGAGATCTATCCTCCTTGTTATGCTCCAGTATCTCCCTTTGGTCAGAGATACGTTCAACCTAGACACACCGTTCCTGAATTGACCACCAAACAAGATGCTGACAACTTTTACGTCAATGTTATCGATGACGATATCGTGAACAAAAAGTTGAAGATTGATTACCAAAGAAAATCAAACAGCTTGATCGTGGTCATTGAACAAGGTAACGATATCTACAAATCAAAATTACCATTCCCAGAACAAGTGGACTACAACAATATCACTGCTAAGTACTCACCTCATGGAGCCACAGTGGTTATTCCCAAATTCAAAGAAGAAGAAGAAGAAGAAGACGAAGAAGTCGAAGAAGAGGAGTTCTTCTCGCCTCAAGATATATTGAATGCCTTGTTCAATCAATACCAACCAAAACAAAACCTGGATTACCAGAAAAAGCCACGCGTTCAATGTCGTCCACAACGAGTAACTCAACAACAGGTCAAAACCCCACCTCCTCCTAAAAAAGCTATTGCCGCACCCAAGCAATGTCAATACATCACTGCCAAACCAACTGAGAAGAAACCAGAACCACAAACTCCACCAGTGCAATACTTAGACTTGTCGGACTTGTTGCAAAATGTGTTTGGTCAATTGCAACAACCTCAAGAAAAGGCTCCTGAGCCAGTACCTGAACCTGCTGCAGATTCCTCTAAACACGTTACAAACCCTGTTGATTTCTACCAAGCATTATTCGACCAATTCAACCCTCAACCAGTGAAGGAATTGAAGAAACCGGAGGAAAAACCTGTGGAATCTCCAAAAGTTGAAACTCCAAAAGTGGATGCAAACCCAGCTGCTGATTTTTATCAAGCATTATTCAACCAGTTCAATCCTCAACAAGTGCAAACACCCCAAAAGCGTGCTGCAAAACCTGTTGAGAAATCAGTTGAGTCCCCTAAAGTTGAAACTCCAAAAGCTGCCCCACATCCTGCCGCCGACTTTTACCAAGCGTTATTCAACCAGTTCAATCCTCAACAAGTGAATGTTCCTCAGAAACGTGCTGAGAAACCATTTGAGAAACAGGGGCCTGTTGAATCACCAAAAGCTGAAGCTCCAAAAGTTGATACGAACCCTGCTGCTGACTTTTACCAGGCGTTATTCAAGCAATTCAATCCCCAACAACACGCCAACACCGAAAGTGTTTCTAAACCCACAAAACCAGTACAAAAGTTGAAACCTGCTTCTAAACCAGCCTCCAAACCAGCCTCCAAACCAGCTTCCAAACCAGCTTCCAAATCAGTTTCCAAACCCGGTAAGAAAATTCCTGTTGTTGTGACCAACGACCACGATAGTGATGCATCTGGAGAAGAAACACCTGATGAAGACTACGCCGAACCAATCAAGAAGACAGTTAAACCCATCAAGGTGACTTTAGAAGATGTTGAAGATGAACAAGGGTATCTTTCCATCTAAACTAGTGCAATATGATTCAATTTTAATGATCTCCGGTTAATGTATATATTTTAATAAATTCAATTCAATAGAATAATCAATGTAGCTGAACAACTCAACCTTATCTTATAGTGTGACACGATACTCGATTGTCATCGTTGCTTAAGCAGTTTTTTTCTGGATCAGCACCGCTTAATGTTTGATCGATGCACTCCCACGTAAACAATTTCAAAAGCAAGTTACAATTGCTACACTTATATTCAACAATGGCCACGATTAACAGACAAGTGTACGACACTGTAGACGAGTTGGGTACTTCTCCAGTACCATCTGGTGTCTTAGGACTTGGTTTGATAATGAACGGGTTAACCACGCAACAGATACCTATCAAATCTGGCAATATGAAAACTGCAGTTTCAGTCACCAAACCTACCAAAGCAACGTGTTTGACCTTTGGCGCGGCCAATCTATTGGGTACCTGGATGATGGTTGACGGCGATCCTGTCAATGCTGCTGGTTTCAACTTTGCTTGGGCTGCGTTGTACACCATTGTCAATGGTAAAGCAAGTCTCACTGGTTTGATGAGAGGTCGCGTTGCTCCAGCCGCATTGGGTGCATTAGCATTGGGTAACACTGCTATATACGGTATGAAGTTCTTTTGGCCTGGAAGCCATGTATCCAAGAGATGAAGTTGAAACGATTTGCGGTGCTATGGCAACAACACCCCGGGTTTATTATCTATATATCATTTATCATCTAATCATTTATCATTACCATTTCGTATCCCATTTCAACGGTAGTATATTTGAGTCTTGAGCAAACTTGACGATTTCCCCATCGTCATATAGTTCTATAAATTGCATGTCCATTGGTCGTTCTTTGGGGGCCGCGAATTTGCGATACTCGTCAAAGATTAGCGTGAGACTCCAGTTCTGTAGCCTACGGATCACGCCCACTAGACACCCCGTCCTGTGTTTGCCTCGATTGCAATGTATCAAGATTGGATGGTTTTCGGGGTTGAGGACGATCTTGGCGGCTTGGGTGATCAAATCACTCGATATCTTCACGAATGGTTCTTTGTTTCCCGACATTCCCAATTGGAATAGCTTGATATTTTCCAGTTTCAAGAATTGAAGCTGCAATTCGGGATAGTCTTCTGGTATCAAACTCAAGATTGATTTCAATTTCAAGGTCTTGAGGTAGGCAAAGTTGTTTGGTTGTGGGAACGACGATCGATAGATCGTATTGATTATTGGGGCAAAGTTCTCCGGCGGCGTTAGTGGTTGGTCCAAGCATGTTTTCATATTGTTATGATACTCGACTTCTATTTTCTTCTGCAACGCTTCATCCAATTTATCATCTAAATCCTCGTCAAACTTCACCTCATTCTCATCCTCGGTAGTAGTGACCTCTTCACTCTTGTACTGCATTAGCTTCTTGTGTATTATCTTGTTGTTGTACCCTTGCTTGTTCGGCACCATCTTTGGTGAAGCGTATTCTCTAGTGGTTATTGGCACCGCAACATTACCATCAGGGATCGCCAACGACTGGCTGGTGCTGCTGCTAGTATCTGGAGACGGCAACTCCTCGTCCATCTGGAACGTGTCCTCCGAGTAGAACGCCATGTTCAGCTTCAATTTCAGACTCTGTTCTGGTTCCACACTGGTTGCAATTGGTTTGGCTTTGATAAAACTTCAGTTTGTGCGTGTTGAACTCAAATTTCCAACTGGTCAAAACCAAATCGAAGCCTAAACATCAAAGATATCAACAATGTCAGCGTTATTCAACTTCCAGTCGCTACTCCAAGTGATCTTGCTTTTGATATGCACTTGCACCTACGTTCACTCGACATACCCATCAATTTTGGACAATCGAAAATCAGGTCCCATGGGTGTTTTTTGGAAGTTTGCTCGAGTTGGTGAACGTTTGAGTCCATACGTTGCTTTAGGGTGTTTTGTTATGGCATTCAACATCTTGAGTAATTGAATGGGGTTAAATTACGGTATTTGTTGCCAATGAATTTGTACATTAGGTTAAAATGGGTTCTATAGATTTATAATATAGGTGAAATGATGAGTCTATTGTAAATGCAACTATGCTCCAGTCTATCGGAATTCGTATATTTCATTTGCAGAGTTGCACAAGACTGGGGCTCGTTTGTTGCCAACGATCCTCTCCAAACTGACCATATCCCATTTGGAATATATCACCTTAACCACGGCCAAGTCGATATTGACCTGTTGCTTGAACACCGACTTACCAATGAAACGAATAAATTCACGGTAGAATAGCGGGTTCGATGGTAATCCATACATGAATAACGACTTGACACCCCCAAATTCGTAACGACGGAAGTAATGCAATCTCTCAGTGTAAAGAACGATTTTTATCTTACCCTGAACAAACTGATTTCGAATACGGTCTAATTTGGATTGAGGTGTATACTCGTCTATCCCGGCAAAGTCATACTTGGTGTTGCTCTTCATGTGGTTCTTGACTCGCAAGTAGTCGTAATACGATTGAATGAATATCATGATCCCATCTTCGTACGACGTCGATTTGAGCAAATTGGGCAAGATACTGTTGGTGAAAAACTTGAATCTCGATTCGGGGTCGGTTGCTGGCGAGGCACTGGCAAATCTTTGGAAAACTTGGGATATCTTCAAGCCAATCGAGTTCATGATGCACGATTGGTCGGTGTAGATTGGTTTCAATTTCATTCGGCCCGCCAAATTGGTCGATTTGGTGATGATGCTGTTGATACTGGGGGTTTGATACTCACTGAATATCAATGTTTGTCGAAATAACTTGGCTTGCTCATTGATACTCCACATTCTGATTCTCGAGAAATCAGCGCCGTGGAAATCTTTGGGGATTTTATTGATATACTTCATAATGGTCATGACGTGGTCCCAGTTTTGGTTCTCAATCTGGTTGGCGCGATCGATGACCAAGACTTCGATTGACGAAATGAAATCGTACTGGCGTTTCTTTTTATCTTCATTTTCCAAAATCATGGAAAGGCCAATGGGCGAGGCGATGATAATATCCGACGAGTAGAAAGATGAATACAATTTGATCGACTTACGGGTGAATTTAAGTCCTAAGCAAAAGAAATCGTTATTGTTCCCCTTGAATGTGTCTTTGAAATCGTTAGGTTTGTTATCGGGGGTGACATCCTTATTGTAGAACTGGCCCATAAACTTCTTCTTGTTTTCCTGTTGTTCGCTGCCAGACAATTGGATCAACAACTCGACGATTTCGTGGCATGCGTTCCTCGTCGGCAAGAGAATGAGCACTTTAGGTCGAGTGAACCCCTGGTCGCGTAGCTCAACTTCCTCGACTTCCACTCCTGCCTTCAAGCGGTCTTGGATGTGGTTTAGTTTGGCGGTGTTTTTGATGATTCGGTCTCGGGTCTTGAAGATGTGGTTCAAGGCGTGAATGGCGTATAGTTTGCGGTAGGCGGTGTTGTGGTATATTTTGTAGGCGTAGTTGATATCCTGGTAATTGTACATGGCATTGGCAACATGGGTGTCTACTGACGACAATTCCTGGGGGTATTGTGGGCTGGCAGTGATTCTTTGTTTGCAATATTTCTCGGGGTGGTCTATTGAAGACAAGGGTGTTCCTGGGGGTACGTGTGTCAATTGTGAGTAGTCAGAGTCCAAAGTCTGCTTGTGACTCAATGTCCATGCTTCCGTTTGCACCAACTTTTGTTGCTTGTCAATGTAAGATTCCAGGGGCAAGTTGAAATGGGTCTCGAATGGATCGTGGGCTATACCCAAATCCACCTCTTCCTCATCCTCTTCTTCTTCTTCTTCTTCTTCCTCCACCTCTTCCACCTCTTCCTCCTCTTCCTCGTCAACCACTCCTGCTATTTCATCATCGTCCACCTCCTCATTCTCACTGCCGCTACTACTACCACTGTCACTATCACTATCTCTATCACTATCAATCACCACTTTCTGTTTATTTTGTTTCAACAACGTCAACAATGCGCCGTATGCTTGATCTGGGTCCACTACTTTCTCGGGCTCAGGATCACTTTGCTCATCGTCGCTGTTGTCGGTTTCTGGGTCTGGTTGGGGTGTGCGATCTTCCCATACATTTCTCCTTGCAGTTCTCGTTACACTTCTCAATTCCTGTCGTCCATGCTTGAGTTTCTTATTACCACCCTGGTCTCGTATTCCACCGCTAGCTCGCTTCTTTTGTTTCGCCATTTAGTGTGGGTCTGTCACCATCTCAGCTCATCTCATTGAACCTTTTGCCCTGTCTCTTTTACATGTGACTATTCACGTGATTAACATATATACTCAATCATTACACAAAAGACAATATATATATATATATATTTAACTATAAAAGTCGATATAGTTAGTGCACACGGTTTTCAACACTGATAGTTTGTGGCTGGGACTTAGGTTGTTGCTGATATTTTTGTAGTTGAGGATGATGAATGGATTTAACGTTGGGTGGTAGTAGGGGGTATTTCCCTGAGGAATGGTTATAGTACCTTTAGTAGGGGACTGAGGGTGTTTGTGTTGGTAATTGAGTTCAATTTGATCATGGTCTAATTGTATAATCACTTTATTGTGATGCAACTTCACTTCACCCACTTGGATACCCATCTGGTTATATAATGGGTAGCTATCTTGGACACGATGGCCTATAATCACCACAGACTCGTCCCAGATGGACTCGGTGGACTCAATGGAATGGGCAGATACTGTAGCGCTAAGTTTGCTTGACATGGTTGTTTACTTCTAAAGTAAATACCTTGAAAAGTGTCATAGTTATATACTAGTACCAATAACTTCGGAACCGATAAGGGTCTGGGTATAAGGTTTGAATGAATGACACTATAGCAGGTGGAGTGTAACTGTAACTACACCAAAATTGGCAGTTTGCAAATCCGAGTCCGGGTCCGCACGCATCGAACAAAAACTAAAGTGTGGCACTAATGTGACACAACGGAGTGAGACACGAAGCGAGAAGACACGATGTGTGGAGTCAGAGACACAATGTGTTGGTGAAGTAGACACAAAGTGTCTAACTCAAATTAATACTTTGTATCAAGTAGTTGACAAAAATCGTCCATCTAAGTAGACACATATTGTCGCTTGAGATTGAAACTACAAAATATGAAATGTGTCAATCCAAGTAGAAGACACAAAGTAGAATACCAACTAATGATAGTGGGGACGTTGTGTCGATCAAACCTTAGCATGTCTCCCATAGCAGACACAAAGTCACAAAGGAATTGATAAGTCAAATAGCAGGCATTCGTCGCACAAAAAGGATGAATTACAGTAATGGTAACTTTTGAGTAGATACGAATTATGACAGCGTTGTTTCATTGGACACGAATTGTAGAAATGATTATTAACGTCGATTACCATCTACATGTGCTTGATCAAACTCCACAAACTCAATCGATTACTAGTGGTTATACACGTATTGTCAATGAGCACATGTGTTTGAAAAGGTACAATGTGCCCTACAGTCAATCGTCAATAGATGTGATTATTCAGTATCAACCAAATTGACTAGGATGCCTAAACACTTTTGTGACAGTTTCCATTCAGTGTACTTAGTGTACTTTATTACTGGCGGCATTATCGCTAGACGCCAGGTACTACACGACACCAAAAACAAACAATTTGGCACAATGGGCACAACCAGGTGGCGTATCAAATAATGGTTTTTCACTCAACCACTACACAGGTACCCACCTGGCGAGTGGCCGCCACCACGTCGTGTTTACAACTTGGATGGGTCGCAAGAGTACAAAATTATATCGTGTGGGGTCAAAGTCGTACAGTCTTGCCCCAAAACTCCCATTCACAGTGGTGGGAAAAGGTCGTCGCTGTAGTTTTGTAGTCGTTACTGCCTATTCATACATCTCGTCTGCTTCACACTCCCAGCTGCTCGCCATTCATCCCAGTTGACGGGTTGACAGTTCGAAAATTTTACCAGTCGCAGCGTTTTTCCATTTCTCAAACGTGAAATTGAGTCTCGAGCTATTCATGCCATGATCTCCAAGTTCAAACCAGTGGTGAGGCTCTTCAGGTTGTTCTGCCACTTCATGTACTTGGCGTTGGTGGTGCTCACAATCCCATTGGCGTTCGATGTGGGCGGCGTCGACTGTGGACTCAGCTACTCACTCACGTTGTTTGCCAGCTACTTTATATTCACCACCCTCCGCTTGATCACCAAACGCTCACGTTACTTCAGCTGGTTGGAGATGCTATACTACTTGCAACACTTGATTATCCCCAGCTTGCTCACCTACTTCCTCAGCTACTACTCAAACAACCACCAATTAACCAACTTGTTGTCGAACGTGGTGTGGAAATTCTTGCTCAGTCACTCAACCCCAGTGTTCACAATATTGGAGGGGTTCTGCAGCCTCTTGCTCATCCAAGCAGTGGGACAAACCATAAACTGGTTCACACGCTACAAATCAGACTCCTGGCTCATCATCTCGTTGATCACCTCGAGCTCAATCAACACAGGAGCATTGTACTTCTTGTACAGAATCTACGTGTACCCTTTTTCCATCGACTTGTTGTCAGCCAGTCTTTTGGGCTCGGTGTTGACCATCACCATCGCCTTGGGCGTAATCGGCATGATCAGTGGTCGAGGGTCTATCATCGAATCGTCGCTCTTGTTTGCCTACATTGTCAAATGTATCTACGAAACATTCCCGGCTTTGTCTAATAAAGCGTCCGAATCATTAACCAATTTGTTCAATCAAGCAACCATAAATTTCAAAACCGAAATCCCCAAATTATCGCCCCAAATCTTGCAGAAGCTATCACAAGTGATTCCCTTCTTGGCCGCAAACTTACCCAGCTCATTCAAGACCATCTGGGAGTTTTTGATCACGGCAGTCCACACCTTGACAATCCCATTGGTGATAAACTTATCCTACAGAACGGGCGTGTTTTACGCCGCCACCAAGATTGTCCCAAGCTTGTATCACAATGCCCACGCTACTCCGCCAAGAACCCCTAGACCATCACAAACAAACCTATCAACAAATTACGCCAACAATACTGCAAACACATCTTGGAAAAACAACACAATAATGAGATTGATATACGCCTATTCCCCCTGCATCATCATTGCAGTGTATACCCACCTAATGTTGGGATACTCGGGGGAATTGGGAACCCATTTGAAGATCTTTTGGTGGAACGACTTGGAAATTATTGTTGATCCCACCCAGTTTTGGAATTGGGTGAATATGGGCACCACGCTATTATTGTATGGTATTGAACTAAGTGGGAATCGAGACGCGGGGATCACAAATCACTGGAAAGTGGATTAGATCAGCAAGAATCGTCGCCGAGCGCGTTAACGTTTTCACAGTTTCAGTTCATCGAGCTTGCACTTGTACCATATCCATGTATAATATCGACCCATATTCACTTCTTCTAATGATTATTTATTAATTAATATATTTACCAATTTGATATTACCGGAAACGTCATCTTAGTTGAATAATCATACTATTTAATTAGTATCACTAAAATTATCAGAAATTTTGCAACTCTCGTCCTAATCTATCAACTATGTCATCTTTCCAGACACGTGAAGTAGATGTATCAGAGCTTGACTCTATGTTTGCTTGATTGTCTCATCATAAAATTTTAGTAATATAACCAAATAATATCCAATTTCACCTGAAATTGATTCAATTAGTCAGAGTAGTAGCTCGGCATATTTGACTATGCAATCTCAGTACAATAAGTGCCCATGCACAGTGTACTAGAATATCAAGCTTTGAAATAGGTGGGATGACGTCTATAAATCAAGAATAAGCTCCATTGAGTTAATTCCAAAGAATCATTTGTAATAACTTTCGTTTAGGATACCGAATCCCATTGCCGAACAAACCCTCGATTGAATTAAGAATCAACCGAGTATTACAAAATACCTCCAACAATCCAATAAATTATGAAATTCCGTCAACGTGTAAAACCAATCAACTCCAATACCAGAGCTAGGTCTAGGCAAGATTCAAATGAATTAGCACTGATAATTGATCAATCAAAACACAGGATTTCCAAATTGAAGTGTTTAAGATACCCTGAGCAAATTTGTAAAGATGCTGCGTTTCCGCGTGGCGGCAGGAGACTTTCCCCAAAGCAATAATGACCCGAAAGATCTTTTCGTAAGCTTCGATAACAAATTTTTGACTATAGACGTAAAGGAAAAGAGGTTTTTATGGTGTTTTCGTTTGAAAAATTTTGCAACTGAGTTTGTGGATGGGTCGTGCAGGTGTTAAAGTTTTTATTAGGGCCAAATGTGGTATTACCTATAAACAAGGAAACCGGGAGATGTGTGATAGGCTGGTAGTATTGCGGAATAAGAGCAGAGCCTAGATTGATTTCAGGCAATAAACTTTTCTAACCATGAATCGGGAAAGATTCTTGCGACTAAATCATACGATCTTGACCCCATACCACAATACACAACTGGTGGATTTCGTTTCTTCGAATAGATAAGATCGAAAATGATATGGTATAACTCTTTCAAACTTGTGCCACGGCCACCTGTAGCTTTTATTGGGTTTGATCTTGATTGGGACTTGGAAAATGACTCTCCGTATAATGATTTGATGTCATCATTCCAGCCCGATAGCTCTGAGTTTATAATGTTTGAAATCTTCAAATTTGACGATTGCGCTTGGTTGGAGATGTGTAGATTACCCAATCTAATTTGGGTGACCGACAAATCCAACTGTTTCAACTCTCGTGTCAAAGTGGTGAATAAGTTTTTCAATTGGTTGGTGAAGATTGTTTCAGGACCATGGTATGGCATGTTCAAGCCCGAGATTATGCTGCTGTTGATTAAAATGGTTTTCGCTTCTTGTTTTCGAATAATCTGTATTAAGCCACAACTCAACATCAACAAGTACAAGTGGAATCGGTCATTGATCTTGGCCCACGAGTTTATCAGAATGTTTTCAATAGGGCCGATGGGGAAATATAATGAAGGTGCAAATATCACTGATTTCAAGTGCAAGCTGTGTGGTTCTGCGCCTGGGAAAGGGATGACTGATGTTTGTAACAATTTATTGAATTTCGACAATTGTAGTTCCAAATTGTTGGTGGTTCCTGGTTTGTCGTTCGATTTCAAGTTCAAATAGTTCATGTCGTCTGTAATTGGGTTGGTTTCAATGTACTTGATATCTTTATCATCTAATAACGTCAAGTAGACAATAAATCCTCGCTTCTCAAAGTCTAAACAGATTAATCGAGTCAATGGCTCAGTGGGTGATCCCACAACTAAAACCACGTCTCTTCTAGCTCCATTCTCTAATTTGGGCACTCGCCTCTTGTATTGAGGTTTGGCCAAATTTGGTTTGTAGAATTTGTAATAGTATATTAACGATGTTGATAAAACACCCAACCCTAAGCCATAGTATAGCCGATTGTCCTCTATATGATCAACACTTCTTTCCCAGCGTGTAGGTTTGGGTGTGTAGATAGGTGACGGATCATGGATTATAAAGTTATCGATTGTGGTGTTCAATTTGTCCAGCTGTTTGGTTAGGAAGTCACTAGACCTAGCATAGTAGTACCTCAATGTCTCCATTGTAGCTTGCACTGGATCTGCTACCATAATCGCTATTTATCCCAAGTTGTACCGAATGCAAATATTTAGTGATCTTTAATCGTGATTTTGACATATTCGCAAAACCACACATTACAGTGAGTATAGATATTGAACTGAGAATCGTGTAGACTGTGTACATGGAGATTCAAATGAACTTTTACAACACGAGCCAAACAGCATGTTCAAAGTGTAGAACAAAGAGTGAAGAATTTACCAAGATTCTGTTCCGTCTTCACAACGACCTTCACAACTTAGGAAGGCAAATGAGCCCACCAAGAAGAACTTAGATGAAGTAAGACTGGAACATTTCTCGATGCTTGAGTTGACTGGATCGCATGTGTTCTCTGGTCAGGGCCTCCACCTCCTGTAAGCAACACAGAGTCAATTGGTTCTTGAGATTACATGATCTAGTTGAGCTTGAGAAGTATCCATTAAAAACCTATATAACTGAACAAGAAAGTAAACGAATTGAAATCGGAATGATGATTATGGAAATGGTGGCAAAAATGGAGATTTAAGTTTTTTGCAACTGATTGATTTGGTTAATCGTTTCTTGATTGTAAGATTCTCAAGATGAACAAGAACAAGTTCAAGATATCCAAGTATAATTTGATGGTCGACACGATTTCGTCGTCCAAGAAGGCGGTCTTCATGATTATCTGGGTATCGACAATAATGTAGATACTGAAGATGATAGCCCCCAAACCTGAATATACCATATCCATTTGCGAGGATCCAGGAATGAACATCATGACGAAACCCATACCAATCAAGATCCAGAGGCCTATACCCAATATACCTTGCCATTGAGTGAAATCATAGCTAGTTTGAAACGAGAAGATCGTGAGTCCGATAAATATGATAAATGTCAATAATAACGCCTGAATGACCACGTTCGATTCGACCATTGAACACACTAAACCTACACCATAGGCTTCGCATAGTGTGAAACCAGCTAAGCATATTAAGTTGACTGGGTACGACTTGGCCTTGACATATGCAGCAATCATGAACCCAATGGCGGCAAAAATTGTCACAAAGTACAACCACATGTTCTCAAGACACCATTTCTGAATGGAACTATTAGACCTAATAATGAAGCCAACAACCACTGTACCAAAGATCTGTAACGTCAATAATGAGTACACTTTCCTCAAAAACATCTGTCTAATCGGTAACTCGCAAGCAGCAACGTTGACCGAGTACTTGAAATCATCGGGAATATTATCCCCTTCTTGTCTGGGTCCTTCTCCAAGCACACCTGTATCATTGTACGCTGGTGGGGCGTCTGCAGCTAAGTATGGACTCATTTGTGTAAAGTTGAAATAGTTGCAAAACTACGGCTCAACCCGTTTCGATTTATATGACGGGATTGAATGTCGCAAAATGTCGTTATTCTGGTAAGTTACAGAGACATTCTTCATGAAGACGTATTTTGCTACAAATAGTAAAGTTTACAATGCTCTAAGGTTGAGTTTGATTGTATATACAAAAGATTGGTTATGGTTGGGACTGCCTTTGAGATGTATTCAATCAACCCAGAAATAAATTTCGTTGGGAGTTATGGGTTGTCTCACGTATCCGGGCATACTGTCTTCCAATGCTTGTACTCGTTCGTCGAATCTTAAGATACGGTCAATTGCTTCCGCTAGCGACTCCTCAAAGTTGATTAAGCTTTCGTAGGTGTAGAATCCCATATAATGGTTTTGGGGCGGAAGTACCATGAAATCGCCAATCTGAAAGAAGGTAACCATGGCGTAGAACTCGGGGAAACAGTCTCGATCCAGGTATTCGTAGTAAGTAGAGAACACAGACGAAACATCCGAGTCTGAGTCGTGACACTCGCAGTCACATTCACACTCTGTCGACATCACCCAGTGATAGTTGCACTTCTGGTGCTGTGACTGGCTTATATACCACTCCACGCTGAATAACTGCTTATTCATTTTGCAGATCAAATGTGGTAAAATTTCCCCGATTTTGCAGCCAAAATTCATACCCGAATAATCAGACTGTTTAGGGGTATCACGGCCAATAGCTCTGTGTGTCACGATTCAAGTGTTCACAAACATTGCTTGCGCAGAGACTTTTATGTTTGTAGTGTGTAAGAAATCAATCTCAAAATTTGTTAGCGTTCTTCTACGTAAGGTTAGTTTGAAAATAGAACAAGGGGTCATTGTAATCGTCAAGCAGGGTATAGTTATGCTGATACTGATCGATAGCTCAGCTGTATTATCAGCTGCTGTAATTAGATTGGTCTACCAGTTGCTTTCTCTAAGTAACTCCAGTAACGTCGCTGAACAGGCCATATGATTAGATAATCGCTCATACTGAGGATCCTATCCATCATTTTCCCCTCATTCAGAACTTGAGTGTACCGAGTTTGCTTAGTACGAAGCAGTTTATCTCTCATTGACACGATTGTGACAGCGTTTAAGCAAAGAGATTGTCAAAATTTTAGTAAGCTCTATCTTCTCATCAGTTTTCACTGGCAACATGTCCTTCCATACCATTGCTAGTCCTGAGTATAACTCCACTGTTCTAACCATTACCTGTCATGAATAAAACGACATTGGATATGTCGCGATTAACAATTTGCGACAATGCAACAATTCACATTGAAACCCAGTGTCGATATTTGAAGTCTTATAGCTATACGAAACCAGACTTGAAAGAGTTTGCAGAGTATCACAGATATTGATTTGGTTTATTTGCACTATTGGGTTTGTGTTAAACTTCAGAATTGGTGGTTAATAAATATATTTCTCGAGTTTTTGCTCCTGGTAGGAGCTCATTTAAAATTGTGGATCTGTTGTCGATTGGTGTTGAGACTCAATTGCATAACTTTTTGTGTAAAGACTTGAATTGATTAGCTTATCATTTTGAGTTGAGTACTCGTTGTGGCAATTGGTAATCACAATCGTTATCAGAATATCGGACCGAATTCCACATCACGAATTGCTATTGTGTCAGGCACTTGACACTTTTGATACTTGGACAGCAGTACTCTGCACAACTTCAATAAGTTCTCTCGCTAAACTTATATGTTGCAACACTTTTCTACTCGTTCTCCAGCTTTGACGACAACAAACTCGACACACGAGAGGAATGAATGTCGACATACTTCACAAGATGGAAGACCGAAAAGCTTTTGAACATCCTGCAGCTATAATAGGCTCGTGTCTGCCTGAGATCCAACAATTATTTAATCAACAACAGGGTAGTAGCCCGTTCTGGGAGCTTATGTTCCCTGCGGAGCTTATCAAAGCGCATGAGTTTTTTCATAGCTTCAACACGTTGCCTCGTGATAATCCAGATACCTGGAGAGCGTTTCTTGAATTTTATGTCCAACTTGAAAGGTACCACAGCCCAGATACACATGATGATTTTTTGGGTTCGTCGAAATTCGCTGATTTGTATCGTGATTACTACTTTCTTGTGTCTATTGAAGTTCAACAAGAGTTTGAAAACAGATGCGTGGAATTGTATGAAGCTAATCAGTTCGAATCTGGGAAGAATGAAATCTACGACATAACACGCTTGAGGTTGTTTCGATCCAACAATCCCGATCAAGCGACCTTCAATACAAACATATACAAGTTATTGCGCTATAAGCAGAAATATTTGATTCCTGATCAACTTATCTTGGATTACTTGCTACAAATACAACCAGTTGAAGCCTACTTACGGAAAGCAGTATTGGCGCAAGACTGCATTATGAAGAATTTGACCAGATTTTATTCTTCGTCTGGATCTATGAAAAGGCCTTGTGTTTCTTGGATTCAATTCTTGGAGTATATTCACATCTTTGAAAAAGTCGAAGTAAATGTCTCACTTGAAGAACTTGATTTGTCGCTGAATCAGAAAGCGAAGCGACGCTCGCCTAAAGAGACACGCTCTAGAGGTATTGGTAAGTTGCATTCAGCTATTCGGTATATTTCCAGTGGACAGCAGTGTGTCCCTCAAGTGATGGAAGCAGAGCCTTCTTTGTTCATGAGGGTAACCTACTTTTATCATATGTTTGATTTTTGGAAAAGAGCAAGTACTCACCAGTCGATAAAAAACTACAACCAATGGCGTGATTATGCGTATCAATACTTCCCTGATGGAATGAAGAGGTTGTATCCTAGCAATGAGCTGTCCACAGCGTGTGGAAAGGAGGATCTATATTCTTCTGAGGAGCCCTCTAACCCATTCATTTCTGAAGGCCTAATCATAGTCAGACGATTGTTAAGTTTTTATTTACATGAAGCGAAAGTTGATAAACGGAGCGACACAAGTTCTAGCGCCACATATAAAACCAAAAATAGTAAGAAAGAGCCATCTACGTTCAAATGTGGGTTTTGCAATAAAAATACCCATACTACTAAATACTGCTATGCATTGAAAGACTTGATAGATTTTAAAGAGATATATCGAGTAGGTAACAGGTATATTGATCGCAGATCGGATTCGAAAATCGCAATGTCCACGAACCCACCACCTTCTACCAAGTACTCGTCCTTACTAGGAGCAATCGCTCAACGCAAGAGGCTTGCCGCAGCTGAATCAACAGGCACAGAGTGAACTAAAGAACGTCAACAAACAGTCCGAGTCAGTGTATGTACATGTCGCTTTTATGTTCAGACTATGCCAAATGTTTTGTTTGCTGAGCGTTCACGAAAACTTGGTGTTAGTATTTATCACTAGACGATGATCTCCAGTTGACTGATCTGCGAGCATCTGGTTGCATAAATCGTGAAATTCATAGACATGTGTTGGAATTGGAGCAACGTCCAAACAGAAGGACTAGTGGTCATCGATACTAGCTCTGCTACCGCTATTAGGGTAATTTTTGACTCGAGATCAAGTCCAGAATTTGTCAAGCCTGGATAAACCTTGATAAACTTTTGTGTTCGATTCAATATACTAATAATACCTCACCACTAACGCTTATGTAACAGATTGCTCCATATCGTTTTGCGCCCAACACTTTACGACAAGCTCGCTGAATCTACTCGTGAATCCCTGGTACATATGAAACTACTTGATTACCTACTATGTTAATACGATTTATTGACAGAAACGACGATCGTTACACGTCTATCGCAATTTCGATAAGGTGGATGGTTGAACCAATAATACCTCAGACAGCGTTTTATACTATTTTGAATACAACCACTTTAACTGACTTTTGGTACAAAGAACAATGTCGCCATAAACTGCAAAATACAAATAACATTTCGTATCTGTCCTAGGCTACAAATCGATAGATTGTGCTATTACTGCACTTTGTGATTTTATTTCTAATGTCACGTAAGCACAATGGGCGATAACCCCAACAGTTCTGCGATTGTCTGTAGAATTAAAGTTGTGAGATTTGATGGTTGGAATGGCAATAAAAACGTTGTTTCGGCATGATCGAAGCTGATCTTTTGATTGTCCAGATTTATGGCTTGTAATGTTACCGCAGGATACATGCCAGTGAAATTGATGATATCATATTGGGTAATCTTAATTTAATCATTATAGTTTCTATTGTTTCGACAGGTCATTATTGACATTAATATACTACCGACCATTATATAGCCAGCGCTACTAATTTGAGCTTACCTTTTACCATACTATATCACTCAATGCTACGATAGCGTTTATTATTACCCAACAATGGATCTGATTGTCCTCGAGGTATGTCTTATATTTTCAATGTGTGAGTATGTATCACCCATTTACCCCATGAATCATTTATAGTTGGAGATTGGTGAAATTTACAATCAATATTGTTTCTTTCTAGTTCAATGTCGTTTAAGCTCAAAGCGAAGGATACCTCAAACTGGATTGTGGAAGCTTTCACCTATCCCGCCAAAATTATTCTCGTTGGGAAGTTGTTGAAGATGAACTGGAGCAAGATTGAAAAGGAGACTCATTAATTAAGAGAAATAGGCTATGGTTGGTGTTGCATAGGCTGGTTGAATGTGAGCTTGTTGGATTACTAGGGGAGATGGTTGATAAAAATAAAAAGAGAAAAAGATTGATTTGGGGTCTTGGGGACTGGATTATTGTTGGTGTTTATCGGTGTGGATTTGTTTTATGTTACCTTGGTTTCAATTCCGATTACTTGGTGTTTTTGGGTTGAAATCATAGATATAAATCTATGTATCTTGGGAGCACATTAAAAAACGTTTAACGCTCGACCAATACACTTTGAGCATACTCGACAAGCATTGTTTCTACGATAAATCACGATCTGTAGCTTCAAGGTTCTGGGAGTATTATGTCAACTTGTACTAAGAAAATGAGAGAACGATTGTCTTTTCAACTTACATTTTCGTTTCACGTTTGCAGGCTGCCATTGGTGTTGTTTGCCGTGGCTTCTTTGTTCTACAAGAGTTTCACCAGTCTTATCAAGCATATATGTACGTTTCCCATTCGCTGAGGGAGATCCGCTGTCGCTTAAAGGCGATTCCCAAAGTGCACTGGCAATGGCTTCTGCCTGGCTATGGGTTGAATTATATATTGGCGATTCAGAGTCTGCGCTTTTTCCAACGACTAGTGTTGTAGCTGATGTTGGCGTGAGAGTGTAAGGAGTGAAAGCTCGATCCAAGGCTACTGGTTTGATCTCGCCGATATATGACTGAGAGTGAGTAAACACTCGTGTTTGTTTAGTTTTGGGTGAAATCATTGTTTCAGAGTTTTTCAAATTCTACAAATGTGGTTACAAACCCAAGACTTTGGTTTTGCAGCCACGGGTGTGGCTAGTACCATGGCTAATGCCATGGCTAGTGCCATGGTTCTATGGCAAGGGTGCTTGCCTGATCTGTACCTGTCGAATCACCAGCAACACCAGAAATCTCGGTAAACGCCGCCAGGTTGTGGTGGATGTTTGTCGGTGACGATTGTGGGTTTTGCAACCTTGTCGAGACTTTCTGCGCTTTCATGGCACAAGAACAGGGTTATATCTAGTGACTATATTTACAGATCCAACTTTTGTCTTTAATATACCCATGGAGTTTCCCCTGATATTCCCCAGATCAAAAATAAATTAGGCGAGTGTAGATAAAACCAAAAACGTGAAAGTCGACCCGATGGAAGGAGTGGAGAATTTATCTAAAGATACGCCAGCAATCTAATCAACTTGACAATCACCCTGACTATTCCCCTCCAGTACAACCTGGATATGAACCAGGCTAATATTGTGAGTTATGTGAAACTGTGTAGATCCAGCTCAGTTGATAATTCATATCCAATTGTCTACATTTATTTACATTGGTTATTGGCAGCTTTACGCTGCCAAATAGCAGTGCAATCCCCCTCCCCACTGCATCTTCTCCTCGTATTGTTCCTATCAATGACCATGTAGGTAATAATAATCCGCGCTTGATAATAAAACTGCTGTTTATGGGTTGACTCCATCAAAATAACCATGTATCGGGAAATGAAAATTTGCCAGGACCAATCACATGTTTAGTGGCAGCACCAGCTGGTGCAGAGAGGTATACGGTAAAATGTCTATTAGTCTATAAGTTAACCCTAGTTAAATGCAAGTGGTGATTATCTAGTAATCAAATGCTAGTATATTGATCGAGCTTGCTCGATCAATATATGTGTGGTGTGTATGTGGTGTGTATGTGTGTGTGTGGTGTGTGTGTGGTGTGTGTGTGGTGTATGGTGTGGTGTGTGTGTACGGTATGTGTGTGGTTCAGAATCCGGTCCGATGCGTCACAATGCAAGCTCGATGAGAATATCTTGGTAAAATAACTGGCAATCTCATCGTACAGGGTACGTGGGTTCATGTGGGTCAAGCTAGATTAGGCAGCGTTTACATGACCAGGTGGGACGATGGTTAAAGTGATTGCATTGGTACTTGATAGATAACGTCCATGGCTTAGCACGTCACCCATTTATCATTAGCCCATGTATCATCTCCTCTGTCAATCCCACCTCTCGGGGTATTGTTCGGATTAAAGTGAAAGTATTACCCCTTTATCCACCACTGTTAGTCACAGTGACGCTGACGGTATACGCTAACGGTTATATCACATCTGCGCTATGACCCAAAACCCGTTTTTTTTCTTTTGTGGTGGTGGAGAAAAGTTATTCCCTGACTAAGAACCAGGGCATGATCAGTTTGTATGCACGTCGTCTTATGGGGAAAAATAAAATTCCATGCGAGAAAAAAAAAAAAAAGGAATTTTCTCAAATCCAAACACCAAAGTTTGTGTTTACAGATAAAACCAAAACTTGGTAGTGTAAACCTGTTTGTGAATCTGCTTGCAAATCTGCCTGTAAATCTGCCTGTAAATCTGCCTGTAAACCTGCCCCGCAGTTTCAGTAACCGTTTGTAGGTGTGGATGGAGGTGGGTATTGTGTGTTGTTTAATTCTATTCGGTACTTTTCTATTCTCTTCCAGAGAGATTGTGAGTATCGATGCTCAACCATTAACCTATGCGTCTGGTAACCATTGCATTGCATCTGGACTTCCGTGAAATAATACTCATCGTGGTTCACGCAATCTGTGGAAATGCATACCTGAAAACAAAAAATTGTGGTGGTACACCTGGATGAGGGCAAGAAGGCATGCCCATTTCTCGTCAGTCACTTTAAAATCAGAACTGTCTGTGGAATTAGGCATATCCACAAGTATAATTACCTCCATCGCTGGTGTGTACCTGGTGCTGGTACGCCTGGTGTATTGGTACTCATTAGTTTTGTTTGTCTTCACATGCTTCGCATGAAAGTTTGTGTGAGTGATACTTCTCGTTGGATTCTTAGGTCTATCGCCCCCAGTTGGTGCTGTCGCTGCAACGAGTTTTCGTTCAATTCTTTTCCTTGCGCAATCGGCGTTTGAATCCCTCGACAAAGCTGCCAATGCTCGATCCGCGCGAGCTGTTGCCGATTGAGTTGTGGCGGGAAAAGATTTCGACCTCGTCCAGGTCGTATTCGTCTTCGCCATTTTTGTAAATGATATTGGGGTTCACCACCATGAGTTTACTCTTTTGCGACTTGATAAACTCCAAGTACAAGTCCATGAGTATATCGTTGTAGATATACTTCTTCAAGTCTATGATTGTGTTGATGCTGGGCAAGCTATTGATCTTCAAGTTGATTTTCAACGTTGCGGGGAGATTGATTTCATTGATCGAGTTGGGCAATAAAAACTCTTGGTAAATGATTTTCCATTTCCAAATAGTCGGGTTGATCATATAGTTGTTCAACGCTAGTATAAACGATAAGTTTTCGAGACAGTGGATCGACTGGAGGTACTCGATAAAGTTCAGTTTCGAATAGTAGCCATAATTTAGCTCGTCGCTGAGAATATCATCCAACGACGGGATCGTATGGATCGTGTTGCTGTGACTGGTGTGATTACTATGACGAAAAGTCATAATAAAATAGACTAGAAAAGGGCAACAGTTGAAAGGTAGTTTATTCGTTTAATTAATTACTTGGTGCTAGCCAAAATCAGTGAACTATATAAAAAAAAAACTGTCACAAAGTCACCAGCAGATTCAACCGCCAGAAAATAAACCGTGGGTCGTGCACCTGGGGAAAATTGCAGGTTATGCACTATGCAACTCTGGCGTTGTCTTTTTCTCATGAAGAAGAACTCGACCCGAGAGGAATACAAAAAAAAATCCAAGTTGACACCAGTCGAATGGAAGGTAGAGAAGATACTCCTTCACGTTTTATACTCCTACTACTACACCTTGTTATTGTTATTGTTAAATATTTCCACATTTCCCCAACACTTTTTAATATTGATCACTATTGTTTTGATGTAGATCAAATGATTTACCACCTGGTAGTGTCATGGTCCAGTTGCCACACCCCAGTAACCCATTCGTCTACGAAACCTTATTCTATCGTAGATAGTCCCCTTTCTAGTTATACACGCTAGTGCAATCGACACTTGCTGTGAACTTAAAAGTTTAGCTTGGAACAGATTCACTTGGTGACTCTATTTATAACTGTTTTGGTGGTCCACTGAAACTACACTAAACCAAATAGTGAGACCAATAGTTATTTCCAATTACTTCACCTTAATTTTCACCCCCCCTGTTCTTTTAAGGTCATTCCAGGTATGGAACATTCACCACCTTAGATTAAGGTTTATAGTGTGGTGAAAGTGGCGATATTTTCTCATCAAAAGAATACACAAAATCACTCCCCCCCAGGTAAAAACATTTAAACCAAACTCTGTTTCTTTCCATGATTATGCCCAACACTACCTAAACATCTCGACCAGTTTTAGGTTTAAGGTTTTGCTTATTGTGTGGATGATGCTTTCTTTTTCCCATATATCGTAATTGTGTCACCTCACCTTCGCCATTGTTGTTACCAGGCCCATTTCCCCATACAGTAAATGTGCAAACCGGTCGATCGCTGAGCGATTAATAGACGGGGCCTGGTATTGGGAAAAAAAAAACCTTTTTTTGAGGGGACAGAAACGTTTGTGAATCACATGTACCATTACCACTGGGAAAATAACTAGCACACTTCCCCACAACCTGCCAAACCTCACTAGATAAGCCCCATTGGTACAGTACCACCTGGGTGTGCTGATGGTTCTGCCTCGTGCCCGACATTACCTCATTCAACCTACGGGCATTATCTTTGTCTGGGTAAGCCATCAACTCGTATATGGAAATGTCATATGATCAACCCACTTCCCCTCGAACCTGGTTAAGAACCAGTGTCAGTAGCAAGTTTGCAAACTGGTCCTCACACTAGCCCAGTGCGACATTGCTCCAACGATATCTGCTTCCAGGCTGGTGAACAACCTTATTTTGAGTTTGAAAGCTGGTTTTTTAAGCACACACTCTATTCACTGCTTTTAATAATAAGCTTTGATACCCATTGTCAAAAAGCTGTTCAAGCAGCCTGATTTGAATGAATTCAACTAGCATTGGTATAGATTGTGGCGTGTAAGTGTAGTGGCATTTCTGTAATGACATTGTCTGCCACCAAGATCCAAGTCAATCGTCATTGGTAATAGATTGATGGTGGTGAATGAATCTTGGGGCAGGTATAGGCGCACAACGGTGATCTGCCGTGGTACAACGGCAGCAGATGCTGGTGCACGCGCGGGAAATATCTTCCCCAGTGCCTAGCCAAGCATGGTGCTAAGTAGAGCATATAGTAATAGCAGCCACTGGCTGAACCTAGCAGGATATGCTCATGCATCGAAAGATGCCCACGCTTACCCTTCTGCTTGATTATCCACATTATCCACTTCCTTCGGATTCGTATTATGTTAACGCCATGCACATTTATGCGGTAACTGGGGATTCTGACACAAACTTCAACTGCAATCGAGATAAGGTACTATCGGAACTTTGGTGGTGGGTAAACATTCTCCACAACTACGACACTTGGTACAGTCCACAACTGGATTCATGGGGTTTGGAACTATACTGTTATATTTAGTGGCTATATAGTAGGAAATTTGATTAACCTCGTCATACTCTAACTGGGGAATTTGGCACAAACCATAACTGGAATCATGGGGTCGTAACTATACATTTGTATTTAGTGGTTAGCATAAGTTCAGATCACATATCACGCAAATCAACATTGATTAACTGGGACATTTGGCGCAAACTACAACTGAAACATTGGCGGTTTAAAATGAAATCTATTCAGTCATACTTATTCGTTAGATTGCGATAAAATCGTATTTAACTCATCGCGCAACTCGACATTCTCAAACTTGAACGAGGCCGCCAATTCATCCAACTCCTCAAAACTCAACCCTTTGTAACAATTAGCATACTCCTGTTGCAAGTAATTGGAAAATAACATATCGCGAGTGACTCGCGAAATATAGTCCTTGACACTCCACTGGTTGGGGTACATGGCCTTAATGTCTTCGGCCGATATGTTGTCTTCGAAATGCTCCACTAACTTCTGGTACAATTGCGCATTTTCGGGATCGATATCGTTACCCCAACGGTCCAAACCCAAACGGTTCTTCTTTTTTAACCAATCGCCAAACACTTCAAACCATTTGGATTTGGGGGACACATAGGTCAACCCTTGGAACCCAATGTCCTTATACAACCATATCGACCAACTGATGGGCGACTGGTCGCCCGATGGGTCTCCCTTCTTGTAGATGGCCAATTGGTCCTTTAACATTTGGTAGCGAGCGCGATTGATGTTTTGCCAGTCCTTATCGCCCCTGACTTCAGATGCATACACCGGACCAAACTCCCCGTTCCACACGGGTACATTGTTCTTGGCCATATATTCGATCTTGCGTTCGTATTGCGATTTCAATTTCGCCTTCTCGTCACTGGTGCCTTGGTAAACCGTACCTTCCGAATTGGGGAACCCATAAATGGAGTAGTCGTGGATAGCGTACACGGCATTGTCAATGAAGTTGCCATTGGGAAACTGGCGGAAGTCCATAGCGTAGGTGTTACCATCGAGGAACAAAATATGGTTGGGGTCAACCCCTCTAATGGTTTGGTCCAAACGTCGATAATACTCGACCAATTTCGAGTGATCGGGCGAGGCAGGCTCATTCAATGGATTGTAGCCTGCAACCCATTCGTTGTCGCAGTAATAGTACGCAATTTGTTTCCACAAATTATCAATCACATCTTGGAAAATCTTGAAATCCCAGAATAACGCCTTGTGGATACCTGAATCCGAGTGCCAGTCTTGGTTCTGGCCCCCTGGGACCGCATGCAAATCCAAAATGGTGTAGATGTTGTACTTGGCACAAATGTTGATGATTGTGTCTAATCGTTCGAATCCTTTGGTGTTGATTTTGAACATGTCACCATCGTCGTCGATGAAATGACGGTAGTTGAAAGGAATTCGCAAACAGTTGAAACCTAATTCTTCGAAGTAGAATTTAGCATCCGATTCGGTGAAGAAGTATTCGTAGAACTTGTCAAAAAAGTAGTTGAACTTTTCTTCGCCGATAGTTTGTTTAAGTACATTCTTATGTTCGGTTTCGTGCCCAGGATAACCAGTAATGAAGTTTTCCATGTTTAAATGGCCTCCAATGGCCGTACCAGTTAAGATCACTGGAGTGCGATCTTTCAAGATCTTAGTGCCTTCAACTCTGAGAAACATAGATTTTAGTTTATGCTAGTATTTGTGTTTGAGATAAGCATGGTGATTTGCTACTTAAATACTAAAATGTTGGTAACCTTCTCCACTACGGGATGATGTCCCATTTCAGAAAACTCCGTTGCTGTTTGTATGGGGAAGTCGTGGAGCGGCCGAGTAAGAGGGACGATCGCCTGCTTCACCTTCCGCATGGTTTGACACGGTAGCGCTGGTGTTACAGTAGAGTGCTATTTACCTGCCATTAAAAGGTGTAGTCTTACCGATTGGTGGTTAGTTGTACACTCTGTCCATTGTAGTTCTAGTGCATCATTTTGTTAGCTGCTATTCAAGTGACTCTTTGAATTTGAACTTCCACCTTCCTCACATTAGCGAAATGTGGGATAAATCTCGGTGTTGTCGTCTCGAGCTTCATTTTTATTGAAAATGATTCATCAATGGCTATCGCAGAATGAAAAATCCTTGATTACCTCGTGTCTTGGGACATTGGCACTTATGGTTCGCCATCCACAGTTTTGAATACGGTTCCTCATTCGAAATCGAGACGGTCAGTACTCTCTAGATGAACCTACATCTTTACAGTTTATACTTCTCGAGTTTCCTACTCTTTGATGATTATTCATTGAAAACTATGGAAAGTGTTTACAGATACTTCAAACACTACCGGTTACATGATGGCTCTTATACTCTTGGAAATTGTCATCATTGATCAAGTCGGCAATATCCTGGGGCATGGTTTTCTCTTCAATTCCAATAAATGTATCAGCATCCGATTCTGATCTCATACTGGGAGTGTAAAACAATAAACTGCTCGTCTCGAGAGTAGATTGGGTGTTCATCATCTTGGCCCACATTGTTGCCAATGGCATCGACAAAACCACCAACATAATGGCGATAGTGTACAATATGGTGCTGCTCTTGGTCGCGGAATCCTTATAATCGACAATGACCAATATAGTAGGAATTAAGAATGTCTGTGAGAATGCAATCAATAAAATGTGTAACCCACTAAACTGCTTGATTCCCAAGAATCTTCGTCTTTGAATGGCTCGAATCAACTTGATCACCAAAACCAAACTCATGACATTGATCGAAACCGACATCAACACTACGGGTAAATTGGTTTCCCATGGTGCCAATTGAATCTCAACCCCTTCGAATAATCCCAGATAAATCATCTTGGCGTCCATAACCACGGCATATATTTGGAAAATGACGGTGACTAAACCAAGAATACTAGCAGCCAAGGTGAACAACATTCCCAATTTTCGGTATTTGGGGTCTTTGAACATGGAATAAATCTGGTAACAGAATGATATTTGAATGGTGGCAACCAAGAGTATCTGAAAACTATTAGTAGCCACGGTATACCTATATCCAGGCATAGGGTCCTCTAATATCAACCCAATCAAATTGAATGATATGGAACCGAGAGGACTGTATAAGTACCCCAAATATAATCCAGATCTAATGGCAAGGAAACCTAAACTGGCTAAATGTAACCAGTACATTACACCTTTCTTGTTTGTTTGTAATAACATGATGATAAATATGGCCACAGATGCCCCCAACGATACCGCCAGTACTATCGCATTCTTTAGTAAACTCGCATGTAAGGTATCAAAGGCTGACACAGCTATTTGAATATCTCCCGGTGTAATCAAGGCTGTTGGAGTTGATCCGTCTGACATTATTCTTGTTATTAACAATGTCTGAACCTCATTTTTGACAATGTATTTATACAATTCAGTTATCAAGAAATGTGGTTAGAATGTCTGGAAAAATTTCCCAATTCGGTGGTCACAATCTAAAGTCGATGCAACGATGAAAATATAAGAACCACTTGATGTCTCTTCATTAAGTTTGGGTAATGCATTTGAGCATCCGCTCACATTGTTTACCCCTGTATAGCCGTTGTGCGTCGAAGCGGCAGATATATTACTTGCATCAATAAGCCTTAGCTCTGATATACGATGTGTGTGAATAATTGTGAAACATCATTAAGAACACGACTGAATATAGAATACACTGGCTATATAATGCCTGTTACAAATAGATTAGGCACCAATATTGATGACGACTTTTCCATTAGCCTTATTGTGTTTGATTCTATCCACGGCATCATTGAAATCACTAAACTTGTGAACGGAATCGATAAAGACCTCTAATTTACCTTGTTCAAAGTAAGTTTTAGCTTCTTCAATCCATTCTTTACCTGGAGTCAAAAGCAATGATGTGTAATTGAATCCTAAGCCAAATTTTGCTTTTATACCCCTGATACCTGACCAAAAGTTTTTATAAATAGTACTCAAGATGTGAATGTCGCCGTAATCAAACTTGGCGTCACCAACACATGATACATATGCAGCTCCGGTTGATTTTGGTTTCAAGATTGCCGACATTTCGGGGAATAGATCTGAGTTACCACAAGTATCGTAGATATAGTCGAATTGTCCAGATTCTTTTACTGACTCCAACACTGGAGCCAAAAGGTTCTTGCTTTTGGTGTAATCAATTTGGTCAGTTGAACCTAATCTTGTTACTAAATCATTTGATCTTGCAGAATTTGTGGTAACCACGATTTTGGCACCCTTTATCTTGGCTAATTGCAAAATATATTTACCAACTGAGGTGGAGCCTCCTAAAACTAAAATTTTCTTGCCTTGGATAGCATGGTTCTTCATCATGCAGTAAGCAGTTCCGTATACCAAAGGGAAAGAAGCAGCTTCGGTCAAGCTCAAGGTGCTTGGTTTCTTAACAATCGACGAGTCAGCAGTTACAGTTGGATCCAAGACAATGTATTCGGCTACTGTACCTTTCCCAAACGGATGTTGATATAATCCAGCAACCTCATCACCAACCTTGTATCCAGTTTTAGCAGCTGCAGCATCACCAATGTCAGCAATCACTCCCGAATAATCTCTCCCAATTCCTTCTTCACCAACAATCCATGAGATTGGTGTATAGGCGGAGTTGTACAATAACAAGTCCACGGGGTTCAAGGCAGCGGAGTGAACTTTGACCAAGATATCTTTCGAAGCCACACCATAACCGCTAGCTTTTTTCACCAATTGAATGGTTTGTTCCTTGGCGGTAATGGGTGATCTGTTAGTAGCATAGGTGTACGCTTTGTACGTTAAAGTATCGGACTGAAAAGACATGTTTAGCTACGAAAACTTGTAAATTTGCCGTTATTTATCGCAATATATATATCATATGCGTTTTTGCCTTCAGAAAGCCGAACCTTCTCGTAATAATGAAATTTTCCATCGTTGTCAGTACTAGCGTGCCTCAAGAGGCACAGCTAGAAATACAAGGTTCTCTATATACAACTATGTACAACTAATATGTATATCTAAAGCGTTTGTTCTCGATATCGGTCAAGTCCAAAAACTGGTAATTATCGGGCATCTCTTCATCTAGATAATGAAGTTCACGGTATTCATTTTCACGTTTAGCTAGGTAGCCAATGAAGAGAGTGAGGGGGATACATGCAATCTGAGTCACCAATATGGTTATTTTGGCAGGGTGATAGTGTGGGAACGAGTACGCTTGAAACAATTGGGGTCCAATAATGCACCCAATCGAGAAGGCAATCATTGAAAGAGCACTTCTGAAGAATTTTTTGGAGGTTCCAGCAGTGTTGGCACTAATCCAGGCATATATCAAGGTGATACAGGAAGATCCTGAGTAGAGTAGGTACATGCCCATCAAGTTACCCACCCGATTTGGCGAGCACAACAATACAATGGCGCCAATGATTGAGGGCACAAACATTGATGCGAGGATAATACTGATATGACCAAATCTGGACACGAGTTGCGTGGCCACCAAGATGATGATAATAATCAACGCACCTACTGGTAGTTGCAACAATGCCGATTGGTAATTGGTGAACCCAAACGTCAAGGTGATGGAGACGCTGAAGGTGCCAATAGCACCCGTGATGATTTGCGACGTCACGGTTAGCAAGAAATATAACCAGGTAAACTTATCCTTGAACAACAATTCGACGATTTGGTGTTTTTTGAATTTGGTTGATTTGGTTCCCGTTTGGTTGATTTTGACGATTGACAAGATGTGGGCCTTTTCTTGTTCGTTCAAGAATTTGGCTCTGTGGACGTTATCGGGCAAGAACACCATGACCACCAATCCAAAAATACTGGTGATGATGCCCATGAACAAGAAGAGGATTTGCCAGGAGACAAATGTGGTAGTTTTTACGTGTTGGAAACCGAACGAGAGCAACCCGCCAACGATGGTGCCCATACCTGCCATCACTGACCATATACCCATGCGCACTGCCTGCTGGGGTTTTGAGTAGTACATGCCTGAAATTATAATCAAGCTCACGGCTGACGATGATTCAAAGATGCCCAATAAGGTGCGCACCACCATGAGTTCGGCGTAGGTTTGGCATGCGGCGTGGCACGCTACCACTACTCCCCAGCAAAAGATAAACAGGCCCAAAGTCTTTGAAAGCGACAATTTCTGCAATGCGTAGGTGATGAAGGGGATACCAAATATGTAGGCGGCGTAAAAGATGGTGGATAAGTTGGCGAACTGGTTCCCCACCAATTTTTGTTTGATGCCCATGGCGGCGGCGTAGTTGAGCAAGGTTTTATCGAGGAACTGTAGGAAGTAGATGCCACATAGCAAGGTCAAGATGCGCCTGTCTAGTTTGCGAGTAACGGTTTTGGCCAAGTTGGTGTTGATTTGGTCGTCAAGATCATGACTAGTGACAAACTCGTAGGCGTCGTCGACGGAGGTCGAAACTGACTTGATGGTAGCGTCGTCGCTCGACGGTACTTCTTTGCTCATGTTAAAATGGGTAATCAACCTTGCTCATGAAACTTTTCACTAACTTTATATAAACCTGCCCTTGAGTTTATTAGGGTATGCGCTTACTGGGAACCCTGCTAATTTTTCACAAAATACCACTCCAAGCATACCTAGATACGAGCAACCTACTAAACCCAACTTCACCAAACACCAAGTATCAAGACCACGAGTAGTTGGATCACCATTTTGACCAAACAATATTAAAAGCCACCACTCTAATTGCCGGTTCATCTACCGCCCATTAATTTCAAGTATACGCCGTTAGCCAATTGCATATATTCTAGCTAACAATAAGATTGATTGTTGGTGCCATCATCGTGGGATCAAACAGTGTATTGATTCCCTGGCAAGACAATGTGGGGAGCAGCCCATCGACCTGTTCGTCTCGATCGAAGCGGGTGCACCTCGCTTATCATCGCATGCACCGTGCGAGTGCGGACTTGACATTCGGATAAACTTCCGACACTGGGTGCGTGCATAATCAACACTCACACTCAACAGGGCTATGATTAATCCTAATACTGGGGTAAACTTTGATATTGGATACTTTGTTTGTTAGACAGTATACAACTGATTTGTATCAAGGGCGGTCAGTTTCTATAGTGACTGGGGTCTGTTGAACCATTGACACCACGAAACTAGAACCATCCCATCCAGGTCCACCACATTATACCAGATCCATCCCATTGAACCAGGTCCACCCCACTATGCTAGAACGATTGCACTAAACACAAATCTTTTTGTAGCGAAACAATTTTGATCCCTGCAGTATATCTACTCTGATAAGTGTTCACTCCAATTTCGTGATGAAACTTGTAGTATTTCTCTACCCATAGTCATGGCACTTAGGCATTGATATGGTCATATCCAGTAATAATTTCAGTTTCTCTCCTAGAATCCAAATAGATTAGTATCGGTTGGCAAATGGTATCTTTGTTTCTGACAAAAATCCTAGCAACAACCTTGACGCTAAGCATACACTTGCACTCTGCAAAGTGGAGTGGCATGTAATGGTCATAGTCTAATTGCAATTAGGACAATGTTTGTGTTCCAGTAGTTGTTGTTGCTTCGCAACAATTATATTCATATAGTCTCAAAAGAAAAACCCATTTCACGACTCCTAACCTTGTTTCCAAGCCCTTTCGATGATCGATCTCGTCTTAGTACCCAGCCATTAGGTACTGACAAGCCGAGAGTGCAAGCTTCGCCAACGTCCATCATGGCGCAAGCCATGATAGACAATGACACTACAATGTACTTTCCCCCATTCCTACACCCACATTTCTACAACCTGGTGAAGTAGTTGATATTATCATGTAACCCCAACCAAACCAAACATGCGCGCCAGAGTCCAGTACCAAACCCAGCGCGAAAATCAAACCAAACCGGCTATGAACGCCAGAAACGAAAAGAAAAAAAACATAGCCCCACCACCCCAAATTGGGATCTATACCACCAACTAAGCGAAGAGCAGGGTTGAAATCGATGGTCAAATAATTAAATTATAATGGTTGATGATTTTTTATGTCAATAATTCCCGCAGAACCTGTGTTAATGGGACAAGACCAGAAACCCAGTGAATATTTTCTGCTGAGGTGCAGCTTAAATATATAAATTGACAGATTGCCAAGCAATTTTGTTTTAGTTGACAGATTATTATTTTATTTTTTATATAAACCACCAAACGTTCAACCAGTTTTTTTGCAACTTTAGATAAACAATGATGGCCCAACCGAACTACAATCTTGATATCCAGTTGCCACTGATCTTTGTATCCAACAACAAACCACCCACGCCTCCCACCACCACGGTGCCCGACTACCGCTACTCATACCCATACTACCTTCCTCCCGTGTACCGATCGCCAGAACCAACCATGATCCAGCCTCACCAACAGACGCAAGTCCAACACCAAACACAAGCACACTTACAACCCCAAGCACACTCAATGCAGCAATCAATGCTGATGCCAGTCCATCAGCAATTGCAACCGCACCTCCAACAACCATACTCGTCGCAGATGCTCCATCCGTATCAGAATATTCAACCTCACCCACAACAACAACAACAACAACTCAATAATAATCAACAGCATAATCAACAACATAATCAACAACAGCAACATAATCAACATACTCAACAACTTAATCAGCAAATGGCACACCCAGTGCAGATCCAACATAAAGAGCCGTTCAAGATTGACTACTCGTCGTTGGTGTCGTACACAGTATCGCCATCGTTAAAGAGAAAGCGCAGAAAGAAGGTCGACACTCCGTTCACCGAATCAAACTTCTCGTGCAATATCTGCTTGAAATCGTTCCAGAAACCTTACAACTTGAAGTCGCACATGAAAACTCACTCGAACGATAAACCATTCAAATGCCCCAAATGCTTCAAAACATTCGCCCGGTCCCACGATAAAAAACGCCACGAATTGTTGCACGAAGGCATCAAAAACTTCAAGTGCGAAGGGTACTTGAAAGATGGCAAGACTAAATGGGGGTGCGGCAAGAAATTCGCCCGCTCCGACGCTTTGTCTCGACACTTCAGAACCGAAACCGGCTGGTTGTGTATCTTGCCATTGATGGACGAGGCGAAAAAGGATAAAGATGGCACCGTGGAACAAGAGTACATGGATAACTCAAATTTCATCAAAAAATTGATCCAGGGTTAACCATTGCATGTAGCAACATCAAAAAAAAGACATTTGTAGTACCACATAGATTAATAGGAATCAAATAACGAATATTAATGAAAAGGTGTAAGACTGTTAGCGCAAAGTTTGATCGCGGGCAGAGTCGTCACATAGTAATTGTTGTCAGTTGAGAATTGGTGAACCTCGAAAAGTCTTGTCCCTCTCGTTTGATTGTCCAATTACTTTCGGCATTGTAGCCAATCTATAACCAAGAGTAGTGTCAAGACTTCTAAGCAACCATCTGCTAAGCGTTGACGGGTGTAAGATTGATTTAATAGAGGTGATTTTGCTACTTGTGTATGGTTATGATGCTCATTGTGGTTTTACTCTATCGAACTCACAAAACTATGAAGGTTGGTAAACCCTTGGCAACTTCTATTCGCTACTCTTTACAAACCACTTACACATTGATAAATCAATGTTTGAGCTAAGGTTTGTTTGGCGCCTGGTTTCAGTGCTGAAGCTTCCAGAAAGCCCAAACCTCCATCGAAGGAATTTTTAGTGGCAGCCCCCCAGCCAATCGTGAGCGGCTAGGGCCCAATTGAGCAGCCAATCATTCATCAGACGATGGCGAGCAAAATCTGAGGCAAAACCAGGAAACTTGCGGTACCCGTACATCGTATCTGTTTGGTTTCTGCTGGCACCTTGTTGAGAGCGTTGTTGCAATCGCCAAACCTATCCATTAAGAGGTGGGCTTGACGCCAATATTTTTGGGCCACACAAGAGAAATTTTTGGGAAAATACGATGATGGACCAGAATCGAACGATTTGAGGTGATATTATTTGGTTCTAATGGTTGACGTGTGGCATAAACATGATGTTCGACCTGGCTTGAACATTCTATACACGGCGTATAGAACACCATTTTCCCCACACAAAGCCTGTTTGGTCCAGCTTCTGGAGCATATTTTCATTGTTCTCGATGGCTATTGGCGAATGGCACAATTGGGGGGAATGGCTTAACTACCTAAGCTTGTGAGAATGGGGACAACAGCAAACAAAGTCTCTACAATCTATTTTGTTTTCTATTTTCAAAGGCATTAAGTTTTTCCCATTTGGGGTTCAAACTTGTTTCTCCACCTCGTTAGCCTAGGGTCTGTTCCTCGAACAATCAATATATACGATGCCCCGTTTTGGCGATGATATTTACTGTTGAGCCAACTTTGGTGGTGGTGGGTACTTCGCCTCTATTTATTATGTAGAATAAACCCTCAACCTCGACGTCACATAGCCACTTTCAATAAGGTTGTCCTAATATCGACGAAACCCCCGCCACAATCGAGAATAACCTATCCCAGTTAAACCTAAACTTTATCTTTCCCAAGGTTTGATTCCACCACTACGCTTGGTTATCTCGGAGTTTTACAAGTTCCCCGATGAGACAATAAACCGCAGACTTGGCACTGCTTTTGGGTACACACAATGCGCCAATAGACGTTACACTTTGCACGATAAGCGACGATGGTGGAGAAGCTTGAGGCTATTGCCAACATCAGCCAATGGAACAACGGTGCGAAAACCTTTTGCCAGTATGCCTCAATCCATCATCTTCGGATTGGAAAGGTTTCTCTGCATTGCGGCTATTGTTCCTCCAGCATACAAGCCCCTAAGCCTCGCCACGATATCGGAATGGAAACCTATTGGTGTAAAATAATCGCCGTTTGTGCTGCAACCCAAGTTGTTCTATGGGGCTGAAGACAACTAATGGAACCTCAACTTTATGTAGTGTCTTTCATCATCGCAGCAGCAGAGTGGAGTAAGGATAACGTGGCCACAATATGTTTGGAGGGGATGAGAACATCATTGCTCTCACCAAGATTGTCACTCTGTGGTTACATTGATAGCCAATTGTTCCATGTAGGTTTAGGCGCTATCTCCGCAGTTAAACGGTTGGGCTGAATTCGTTAGTCAGGAGAATCTAACAATTCGGGTTACCAAGATATTCTGTATAGACCGTACATTGATGGCTTTCCGATCGCTTGGATTAAGGTGTGGTGGCTACCCGATACTTATCGGCGCTTAAACTTTTAGGGTTTAACTGCAATGGAAAAGATAGGTACATTCAAACAATAGTGCTTAGACCTACATGTGAGTATTTGATAACGATTGCGTCAGACAGTATGTATTGTGGATTGGTGTTGATACATAGGAACTGGAGCCGATAGAACCTTAACCACTAAAGTTAGACGCTGGTTATGACATGCTTGAGTGCAAGTACAACTATCGCCGATATCCGCAAAGATAAAGTTTGCACACAACTGCAAGATATGGGAACTAGGGGGATGGGGTGCTTAGGCTCTAATACTTTGCATTGACTGTGCCTGGTTGAACAGTTGGTGGAGTCTTTGGGTTATAATGGTACTGCAGTGTCGTGTTTTTTAGTGTTTTTACTGTAATCTTTAAACACTGTTCGAGTTGCGCGATCTCTCAATTTCACCCCCCTCGCAAGGGTAATTGCAAGATCTGGGTCGATCTGGCCACTCGACAACTAGAGTAACTATAGCTCGATTTGGTCATACTTTCTTGTTATTCCTTCTCAAACTTGAGTTTTTATTCAGGCTAACTTAGGAAACTCCAAGGGTTTTAGGGGGTATATAAAACGATTTTTGTAAATCTTGAATTAATTATTAGATCTACATCGTTATTTCAGCCATGAACTTAACTAAAGCATTAAAAACCCTCAATGTGTTCCAAGCTTCATCCCAAACCGATGTAAAACTTGCCACAATCAAGCAAACTCGCTTTTCAGAATCGCAAATCCACACAAAATCAATCAAAATCAACTTCAAAAAATTGAAACGAATCACCAAGATATTTAATAAAAAGCCAAAACATGAGCCAGAATTGTCAAGGACTTTATCTCAGATTGTAGCTGAGGTATGCCTCCCCTCTCCCGTGTTCGACTACCAACGATGGGAGAGAGAACGACAGGCACAATTGAATCCACCAGTTGAACCCCCAAAAACTCAAGTCAGGCAATCTGTTGTCGAATTCATCAAAACCGCCAGCACCAACTCTAAAACCCAATTGAGACAAATACCCATCCAATTGAAGAGTGCCACTACTCGTATCTTTGATCGTGAGTACAGACTTCGTTCGATTTTGCCCAAAAATTGGTCAGAAGTAGTTGCAAAAACAGTGTCGGCGACAATAAAGAGTCCAATCGAAGAAAAAGTTGTAGCTAGTGGTTTGATAGGCGAGGAAATGGGTAATCCATGCGATTTACTGGCTTCCGAATTCATCTTGTACGATATAGATGCCATGATTGCCAAAATACAATCAGACGCTGAAATGCGTGATCGCCCTCCTTCAGTCCGTAAACGAAGACCCTTGGGGGCTATTGGGAGAAATCCATTGGGGTTTCCAACTCTTCAAGAGCTTGCTTACGATATGGGCGAGATGAAATATCATCGCCGAAACAACCAACTAGTCAGATAGCCTGGCGTTGAGTTTGAGATTTTGTAGGCAAAAGACAGAAAACAAAAAAACCAGTTAAAATCGTTGCAAGTTTCCATTATTTGTTGTTCGCTTCCATTATTACCACTAATACCAAAACTCGAAAACTATAAAAAAATCAATTTCAATTCAACTATTAGTCTTTTTGATTCGCGGTTCTGTTGATTCACGCATTCATTATCGGCAAAACCCTGATTATCAAGACCTACTTATTATCCTACTCATCAAAAAAAGTTGAAAATACAAAAACACACCAAAAAAAATTGAAAAAACTTGAAATACCTAAATCAAAATAAAAGCATACAATGTATATAGAATCTATTTTCAAAAAGTGCAGCAATTGCTGTTTATAGACTGCTTTGCGATCATCTTTTGATTTTCAATATATAGATATATAGGCAAATAAAATGAGAAAAATCTGACAAGAACCTTCTTGAGATTCAAGTAGCTTTTTCTATCTGGATAGTTTGAAACGCTGTAGCTTTTTCCCTTTACCCGTTTGATCGAAGTGAATCTCAACAGTATACCTTCAAGTATTTACGATTAGTTCAGTTCAGTAGTTTGAAACAACAACCTTCTCTGGTTGCCCATTCTAATTTCATCAGAAACTTCCTTAAACCGAAAGGACAATACCATGGCATTATTCCCTTTACCCTTACACATGTATTGCCGAGTTCACTATTCACCACCCCCAATTCCCCCAGATTTCAACGGTTTTTTGCAGCGAAAAAGTTGAGCACATGGTGGAGAACGTGACTTGGAACTTTCTGGAAAATTTTTCAGCTTGTAAGGACTGAAAACTTTGTCATATTTAACCGTTTGACAGATACCTTCATTGAAATTTAGTCAATTGATCAGATAACGAAGATGTTGAGAGCAAAACCAACTTTGAGGAACGCAAGTTCCACCTTTGTGCGTCATTTATCTCACAAGGAATTGAAATTCGGGGTCGAGGGCAGAGCTGCACTTTTGAAAGGTGTTAATTTATTAGCAGATGCTGTTAGTGTGACTTTGGGACCAAAGGGACGTAATGTCTTGATTGAACAACAATTTGGATCTCCAAAAATCACCAAAGACGGGGTTACCGTTGCCAGATCAATCACTTTACAAGACAAATTTGAAGACATGGGTGCCAAATTATTACAAGAAGTTGCCTCCAAGACAAACGAAAGCGCAGGTGATGGTACCACTTCAGCCACCATCTTGGGTAGATCTATTTTCACCGAATCGGTCAAGAACGTGGCTGCCGGTTGTAACCCCATGGACTTGAGAAGAGGTACTCAAGCCGCTGTCGAAGCTGTTGTTAACTTCTTGCAACAAAATAAGAAAGAAATCACCACTTCCGAAGAAATCGCTCAAGTAGCTACTATTTCTGCCAACGGTGATCAACACATTGGTGCCTTGTTAGCTAGTGCTATGGAAAAAGTCGGTAAGGAAGGTGTCATCACCGTCAAAGAAGGTAAAACCTTGGAAGATGAATTAGAAGTCACAGAAGGTATGAAATTCGACAGAGGTTTCATTTCGCCATATTTCATCACCAACACCAAAACCGGTAAGGTCGAATTTGAAAACCCATTGATGTTATTGTCTGAAAAAAAAATCTCATCTTTACAGGATATTTTGCCATCTCTTGAATTATCAAACCAAACTAGAAGACCATTGTTGATTTTGGCTGAAGATGTTGACGGTGAAGCTTTAGCTGCCTGTATCTTGAATAAATTGAGAGGCCAAGTACAAGTATGTGCCGTCAAAGCCCCAGGTTTTGGTGACAACAGAAAAAACACTTTGGGTGATATTGCCATTTTAACCGGTTCTACTGTATTCACTGAGGAATTAGATTTGAAACCAGAAAATGTCACTATTGATTTGTTAGGTTCCGCTGGTTCCATTGCCATCACCAAAGAAGATACTGTCATCTTGAACGGTGAAGGTCCAAAAGATAACATACAATCTAGATGTGAACAAATCAGGGCTGCTATTGATGATGCCGCTACTTCTGAATATGAAAAGGAAAAGTTACAAGAAAGATTGGCTAAATTATCTGGTGGTGTTGCCGTCATCAAAGTTGGTGGTTCATCAGAAGTTGAAGTCAGCGAAAAGAAAGATAGATACGATGATGCTTTGAATGCTACTAGAGCAGCTGTGCAAGAAGGTATTTTACCAGGTGGTGGTACTGCTTTGATCAAAGCTACTACCATTTTGGATGCTGTCAAAGAGAAAGCAGCCAATTTTGATCAAAAATTAGGTGTTGATATCATCAAGAAGGCTATCGTTAAGCCAGCCACCAGAATCATCGAAAATGCCGGTGAAGAAGGTGCTGTTCTTGTTGGTAAAATCTACGATGATCCAGATTTCAACAGAGGTTACGACTCTGCCAAAGGTGAATTCACTGATATGATTGCCTCTGGTATCATTGATCCATTCAAAGTTGTCAAAAACGGTTTAGTTGATGCTTCTGGTGTTGCTTCATTATTAGCCACTACTGAATGTGCTATCGTTGACGCTCCTGCTCCAGTAGGTGCTGCTCCAGCTGCTCCAGCTGGTGGTATGCCAGGAATGCCAGGTATGTTTTGAACGTGGTGTTGAAGGATAAGCTCCAATGTATAAAGAATCAAATACGAGTCGCTCTATCTAGTTTATATGTATATAGTTAATGCAGTGTTAGAGTTGAAATTTTGAAAATTCGTAGCGAGATCGCGTGAAAACATTGAAGATGAGATGTTTGATTTTTTTATAATCAATGATATAGCTGACAGCAAACCACAACCATGATACTATGTTTGAAAATGTGATACAGGATACTAATAGTGGTCCTAAGAAACTAAACAACCTACTCGAGAAGTACACTGAACTACGACAATTCCAGGACTTTTATCGAGTACACAAAAATCGACTACCGTTGAAGAAGCATAAGCAAAAAGTTTTGAAATTAATAAACATAGAGTTGAAGAAAAGGTTGAAACCAGAGGAGACGTTCGAGATATGGCATGAGCATAAAAACTTAAATACTAATATTGCAAAGCAAAAAGATGTTCAGCCATTCGATGAGATCATCAACACCATAGAAATTGAAGACAATGGTGCTGATCCAGACGCAACCGTGGTTGACGGAGTTGCAGAAGAAGATGACACCAATAATGAGCTTGCAATTCAACAATTAAAAAAGTTCACTGAGTCGTTTGACAATACAGATAACTTGGTCAAATCTCAATTCGCTGTGTTAACATCTGGCCTTGAATTGTTTCCCGAAGACAACAAACCATCGTTTGCAAGAAAACATATAAACGCCTTAACGACTATCTTGCATATCAATCTACTAAGAAAGAATTGGAATTTGGCATACAAAACCTTTTGTTTATTGATTAAATTTCCAATTGTTGATCTCAGATCAATATGGCCATTAGGGATAGAAATTTTAAGAAATGTGTCTCCTTTATCAGCAGATGGACTTGTCAAAGATGAGAAATTTTTTGAATGGCTATCGTCGTACTATGTTATCAATCATATCAACTCAGCAGGACGAGGCGGTCCCTCAAGACTTATCGCGGCGCCGATATGGAGGACGGGATCGAAAACGCTGCCGCCCATGTATGTTATTGCGTCTTTGTGGGACCTACTTGCAAAGCATGCTTATACCAAGCTTCAAGGAAAGTTGGAAGAGTTGATGTTACAACCACCATATGACTCTGATGGCTTGATTTATTTCTTATTAGCATCATGCAAATTGGGCAAAGGAATTGAGTTGGCGAATAATCTCGATTCATCTAGCTTGCACATTGAATTGTCGACAATTTTGAGAAGCGTCTCATCAGATTTGAAGAAAGTCAAGTCTTTGGGTTTCATTTATCCGAAAGACGTGATTGATAAGCAAATTAAGATCATAAAACGATTTGTGGGTGATGAGCTGGATGAAGACTCAAGTTCCGAATCTGATGATGATGATGATGATGATGATGATAGAAATAATGATGATATTGATGATAACGGAAATACTTCTGTGAACGACAACGGGGTAAAGGGTCAGTTGAATAATGACGACGAGGTGGATGACTTTTTCGATGATTTGAATATCGAGGACGGGGTTACGGACAATGACGACGGAAAATTTATAGATGCTGAGGAACATAGTGTTCCTCCAGAAAACTCGTTGGATTTCGAGTTTGATTTTGGATAAGCCATAGGAGACGAACTAATTATTTGCGTAGGGTTTTAGGCGTTCAATGTATATTAGAAATTATATGTTGTGTTCATGAAGGTCGTATTAAATTCAATTCTTTACCGAGTTCGTTATTCCTGGGTTTAATGTAACCCTTGTTTAATGATGAATAGCTCACACGATAATTGCTTGAGCCGCTTATGCGCTCAAGTGGCAATAAAATCCAATTGGGGGGTATTAATGCTGTGGTTGGTAAGTTTATTGTTTGATATGCCGGAGTTGTGGTATAACTAGAGTCAGCTTCGAGAATTGGCGAGATGTTTGAAGCCACCGACTCTCGGGTGAGATTCAGATTTATAGTGGGTGTAAATTCTCGTTCAATTGGCTCGTGTAGCTGGCTTGCAACAGCAATCTCGGGTATTTCCACTGTTGAACCAACTGAATGATCCGCCACACCATCAACGTTTCTCTCCAGCTCGCGACCATGAGGTTGCTGATTGTCTGCTTCTGTCGTTGGAGCTATGGGAGCATGGTTGTCTGTAAAATCGACAGCACCCTCAGCCCCAATATTTACTGGCTCTTGAGCAGGTTCCGGAACAGGTACTGTGATTGGTGTCAGTCTTGCCGAATCGTCAAATACCTTGCTCCTACATAATGGACAACTATCTGATCTCTCTAACCACTCTTTGAGGCATCCCATATGCAATACGTGACCACATCTTAGTTTCTTCGCGGCTTTCCTGGCATTCAAGGGTCTGCCGAACTCCTCTTCATATTTTGATGTTGAATACATATCTTCTCGACATATGATACAAAGGTTGTCGGTTTGATCCAATTCATCCTGGGTAGCTGTGGGCAATTGACTTTCAAAACGTTTTGAGAGTTCAATGAACGAAACCAAATGGGTCACTTCGGTATACGTTTGCACCAAACTTGAGTACGTACCCTGCAACAATGATATTGGAAGAGACAATCCTGAATGAAACGTTAGCAAGTAAATAAAACAAACATGTGAAACTGCCTTTAGTGACGCTGACGCAATATCTATCCCCTTGTTGTAATAAGCTTTATTGTCCCAGACTCTTTCATCGTCCTCATCATCATCGTCCAAATCTTCTTCTAGCCTGTATTCGACTAGCTCGTATATTGTCAACAATAGCTTCGCAAAAAAAGTCAACGCTTCAACTCCTTGTATTGCAAACTGAAATCCGAATAGCAAACATGTAACCGAATTGACACCTTGAAAGACATCGAACACCAAGAATTTGGCAAAACTGAAATCCAATATTATAAGAAATATATTGGTCCAAAAGCGAGGGTTCCTTGCATACTTCGTGAGTATTGATAGTTTTGTGGAGTAATTGGCGAGATTGTTGACGATACCCAAATTGAAGAAGTCCAACCGATCCATCAAAAGTATATGAAATACTTTGAAACCAATACTCATACCTAACAAGAATACATTTGGCAACAAATTACTATCATCAGCAGCCAAGTTGAACAACAAATTTATCGAAAATATTGGCAATCTCTCCATCAAGTGCTCTACTTCGATGATTCTCAATTCTCCAAACATCAATCTTTGTATTATTTTGCACGTTAGTATGAACGACAACGCAACGTAGTTGATCAATATTCCTAACTTGTAACCATCTGTGAACTCGACCAAAAATGACAAGAAGTTGAACGACTTGGTCAAGGAATCATAGATTGACCATGCAACTAGGGTTGTAGATACCACAATGTATATCAAGAAGTACTTCAAGTCCTTATTCATCTAGTCATTAAAGTTGTTAAGATCGGATTTGATTAAACTTTGAAGCCTACTTGTCAAATTCAGTGAGACAGTATGCAGAAAATTGCAATTGTCAGATATTAACGGAAACAGAGAATTCGTAGCTGTTTCAAGGACTAACTATGCTTGGTGCTACAACTGCCAATTAGTTTCACCACCGTTCTCTTGCTTGAGTGTATTGGCGAGTCCTTCAGAGTGAAAGACGGGCAAAAAAGGAAATTTGTACTTGTGTAAAAGATGCTATCAGTACAAGGTTGCATAGGTATATAGAATCTTCATGCTTTGACTGCCATGTCCACTTTCTCCAGTTGAGTTGAACAACAACCTGTCATAGCGCCACAATAGTAATTATTTGGTCAGTACTGCTAACGGCCGGCGTTAATAGCTAGTCCTATAGATTTACATTGACTTTGAGCCATTGTCGGTGATTCCTACGCTTAATACATATACCTGCTCGGATTACTTCATATTGCTGAGCAACTAAAGAGCGGCTCAAGTTGTAATTGGAGCTCAACCAATAACCCGCTTCAATTCTTTTGCAAGTCTCTTTCTCAAATTTCATTTGCCAACCAGTTGTCGCTTCAGTCTTATCTAATAGGTTTAGTATTATTTCGTGCTCGTAATCGCTACTCAATAGCTTACCTGCTACAAAGGTTGTTCCAACATCCACAAAATCGCAAAGGTCAGTGCTATGCAAGTGAATGGACGAACGAATCGTGGATTGGTGCAAAAGGGTGCTTACGTTGTTGTTGAAGCTGATGATGCAGATCTGAATATGATCGGTATTAGTTTCAAGCTCAATTTTGTGGTAGATGCAGCTGCGATTTTGGGAAAAGGTGGGTTCAGGGTTAGGATAATCTTGTTCCTCTGCCAAAGTTCATTCGAAGAACAATCGGCGGAATATAAAAGATCAATCTTAAGAAGGGGACAAACTCCTATTGTTGTAGTAGAAGCTTACGCACCAATCGGTTGGGAAAAATATGCTACTGGAGGAATTAATATGAAGACATACGGCAAGCGGTTACCAGGAGTCGCAGTCTACGATCACTTTGGTTTCATCGCGAACGTTATCGCCTCCAGAGTTAAGCAATATATGCGAGAATGGGATAAAAACGAATTGACAGACTATGAGTTTATGGAACACATGTGAGTTGCGTATTTGACGTATACATCAGTGTGTAATAATACCCCAATTGATCTCAGTTGCAAACGAAAGAGCTTGAGACATTAACTGTGTGTGACAATCCTAAAATATCAGGCGTGACAAAATAGGAAATAGTCTTTCAACGTGATACTCAGTCACATGAGTTTCTGGCTCCAGAAATTTGGTTGCAAAAAGTTGAATAAAGGCCACAGATCGACCGTAGTGAGTTGAGCAGAGGTGACTTTCTTTTTTGAAGCTCAAGTGAATTATTAAGAACAATGATTGATTTCATGAATTTCAATGGATATAGTAAAGGTAGACTTTGTTTTTGTCAAAGCTGACAATATTTGCGTGATTTGAACTCCACTGGGAGATTGTTGAGCCAATATTTAAAGCTTAATATTACACTAATTTGGACGCTAAGCTAGCTCCAGTATACACCGTCAAAATCAATATGCAAACACCAACACTTATTACACATAACTCGAGTGCTATAGCTTGTGATAGTTTGTTTACTTGGTGACTCTATGGTTGTAGATATCGAATGAATTGAATTTTGCATGCTCCAAACTAAAGACGTACGAGTATGAATACCTACTCAATCTGTTTGTTTATATTCGAGTCTGCTATACTTTGTTGTAAAATACCACTCAAAATGTTCGCAGTGACTCTATCTTCAGCACTAATGCTCAGTTCCAAACCTCTCAATTCTCGAGAGGTACGTGCTAACTGGGAATCTTCTGATCTTGTCTCCATCAGCGACATGTAATCAAAATAATTGAACGAGGATTGTAGTAGATTGTAAACATGATTAACTACGCGATAACATTCACTCCGTGTATATTTTCAAACCTCCAATACACTCATACTTCGAGCCATTTCGCGTAGTCTTTTCACCATCATCGTCAACTCCTCTTCTTGTTGAACGTCATATGATGTATCATGCTCATTAAGAGAAATGATAGTACCCAAATGAGATACATCGTCGGTGTGTAATAGTGAATTACCTTAAATCATGGTCACAATCAGTGGTGGCCGTTGATAGTTTGAAAAAGCGAATTTTTTAGGGTATGTATGTCATAAAACGCTTAGGTGGTTTTCCTAATTACTAATCTACAAAACTATAAATTGGGGCTATTCAGCTACTTCCAATGAATGGATGGATTATTGTCACGAAATGTCACAGTCATTGAACCAAAATATGACTGTAATTTTAACGGGTTCTGCCGAGAAAGGTAAGCTAACCAGAATTGTCGAGACTAGAATACCAATTAACAATGACAATCAAATGCTAATCAAAGCAGTCGCGTACGCAGCTAATCCAACGGACTGGAAACATGCTGTATTCGGTTGGGGAGGTGAAGGAGCCATAGCAGGCTCGGACGTTAGTGGAGTCGTTGAACTGGTGGGGTCAAATGTAACTGGGTTCGCCAAAGGTGATATTGTTTCGTCTTTCATGCATGGTAACTTCTCTAGCGATAGAGGAGCATTCAGTGGCTACGCTATTGTTGATCCAGTAACAACACTTAATCACGAGAAGTCGTCATTCAATACTACGCCTCTAGCAGTAGGTTCACACCCTGCAGACTTCATCAAAAGCTTTGAAGGTGCTGCTTCTGTCACTTTAGGACTCGCGACCCTTGGCCTTTCGTTTCATCACAATCTTTCAATCAAAGCAGACAAAAAAAGCAATAGTTCCAAGTTCATTCTATTATGGGGTGGCGGTACCACCACTGGAATATTGGCAATACAAGTTGCTAAAATTGTGTACGGATTGAAGGTTATCACAACAGCCTCTCCAAAACATCACAAATTTTTAAGATCATTGGGTGCTGATGTAGTTTTCGATTACAGAGATCCTGATGTGGTATTGAAAATTCAGCAGGTAGGAGCTGCAAATATACCGTATGGTTTAGATATGGTGTCGACAGATACTTCATTTCAGGCAATTTGAAATGTGACATCTGGAACCAAGAATGTGAACTTAGATAATTTGGGCTTTCTTACGGCTAGTTCAATAAAGACTGATGTTTCACGACAAGTAAGATTTGAGACTACACTAGTGAATTCGGTGACAGGCGAGAATTCAAATTACAGCGGTCTTCAATTCAATTCATATCCAGAATTGGTTGAAGACTTTAAGGAGTTTTGGTACAAGGTTTTACCCCCGTACGTCACGAAAATCAAACACCCAAATTTGATTGTATTGAAAAAGGGATTAGAATCAGTAAACGTCGCATTAGAGCATTTGAGGAATAATGAAGTCAGTGGTCAAAAGATCGTTTTCAGAGGATAGTGTTTGAGTGATGTCGTACTTAACTCCGGTATTTGAAGCTCATAACTGAAAGCTATGACAAGAACTCTATCTGCTAGTAGCTTGGTTACATTGTTTGCTCGCTATGGTAGATTAATTAATAGTACACTGAGTAATTTTATATAATACATTATTAATAGTTACTTCTGTTTAGCATCATATCTGCTGGCTCAAGGATCTTACGCCTCTTTTTATCAGAACCTGTCTCAGTGCTCAGCTTGTGCTTAGGGATCCTTGATTTGGTTGGAGAATTCCGGATTAGCGAGGTACTTTTTGATGGTTTTTTCATCGGAGAGATGGAAGCTTTTCCTTCAACTGGTACAGCCTCTAGTTCTGATTGACTTTCAACTAATACGTCGTGTTTCTTGAGTGAAATGATCGTTTCGCAAACCTCGTGCAACGAGGTAGTAACCGAGTCGTCATTCAATTGATTCTGTATTTGCAATGTTTCTGGAATATCCAAATTTTCAATCGACTCTACGGGCAATGCCTTCAATTTTTGTAAATTCAGAATCTTGGATCCAATTTCGGGAATTTTGATAGCATGACATTTATCAGCGTCTTCTATCATTTTTGATATGCTTGCCATCGAATCTTGTTGCTCCTTGTCCAAATTTTTATTCCCCAAACCAACTAATTCATTTCCAAAACTCAGCATCGCTTGCATTGAAATAGCACCCAACTTCGACTCATAACCAGACATATAAGAACGAATAGCGGCTAGAAAATGCTCTCTCGCGTCAATGCGTTCCTTTTCTAAGAGTTGGTTATGTTGGTCGACTAACTCACGGTCGAGCTCGAATTTGAAGTTCATCAAACCAGAACTCGCAAAGTACTTCTCAAGCCCTTTGATCTTATCCTCGAAAAGTGAGCCCAATTTTTGATAAACCAGACTGAAATTCACAAAAGTTTCTTCTAGTTCGTTGGCTGAGTATTCGTACCATTCCGATCTAATATTCTCCACGTTTTTCACGATGGCCATCTTGAAGTTTTTCAAACTATTAGATAAAGTTGAGTTGTACGAATCAACCAACTCGCTTGATTCTTCATTATGTTTGAGTAGCTTGCTCATCACTCGTTTCACTAACGCGTAAGATTGATCTGCGCGTTCGTCGATAAACCTGGTTAATACGTCAATATTTTCCATTAATTTCGTGATTTTATCGTTCATCCTATGGACTTCCTCATTCTTTTCTTGAAGTAGTTGATTTGACGTATGAAGATTTCGCTTGACGATCAAGTTTTCATCAGTGGTTACCTGAAGATTTCTAATTAGTTCGTCATTAGCCAGTTTAACTTCCGCAATATCTTTCATTAGCTCAGTGTTCTTCTGTGCTTCTTCATGAAATTGTGTTGTGCAGCTTCGAAGGTTTCCATCAAGAAGGTTGATCTTCTTCAATAAGTCATCCTTGAGAATTTCATTGTTGTGCTTGAAAACTTCGAAATCTTGCCCTTTCGACATTAACAGATCAATCAATAGTTTGGCCTCGTTCAATTCGGTTCTCATGGACATGTTCTCATCCGTTAATTTGGAATAATTTTCCTCTGACATGTATATACCATTCTTAGTCCTTGCAGCAATAAGATCATGGTTCTTACTTGAGATTTCGGCCGATAAATTTTTCACAAGGGTTCTCTTTAGTACAATTTCGCTCTCATGTCCTGCTTGTGGGATATTTTTAATGTTTTTCGCTTTGCAAGCATAGTCCAACGCGGAAATTGTTTCCTCTACATTCAACTTTGCAGGCGATATTGTTGTAATCAACGCTGTCTTCGTGGAACCCCCCAAAGAGTCTTGCAATAGTCGAGTTAACTTCGATTCTCTGTATGGTACATGATTAGTAGAAGTGGGTAGACTCAAGGAATTGATGACTCTTCCCAAAGTAAGCAAACTCTGATTTATTGAACCGGCTTCTTTTGCACGCTGGTTCATTGCGCCAGACTTGGAAATGTTTTCTGAGCCCGCCAAATCAACTAAATTCATTTTTGAGAAGAGGTATTCACCCTCAGATGATTGTTTGTAGAGAAGTATTGTGAAGATTGCATGACTTCTCGAGCTGACATCATTGATTCTAGTTGAGGCAGTTTTCCGTTTAGCGAGTCCCCTTTTTAACAGATCGAATCCGGTTGCAAAATTAGTAATGTGATCATAGTTAAGGTTCTGGATGATCGTTTTCCCTTTTGAATCATACAATCGTAGTTTCTTCTCGTCATCATCCGCCAACAAGTCCTTGATCTCCTCGTTATACAATTCGATATGCGAACATTTCACGACGTAGTCGTCTTGGTTGGTCAAGGTCTTGAAGATTTGTCGCAACACTCGAGGTATTATCCCAGCTTTGTCTGTTAGAATATCTTTATTAGTTTTATCAGTCTCAATGTCTCCACACATAGTATACGTTTTCCCCGTTCCAGTTTGACCATAACTCAAAATAGTGACATTGTACCCGTTCATGAAGTCGTAAAACAACGGCAAGGCTACTTTTTCAAAAATAGCGCGTTGGTCTGCTTGGCTCCCGTACACTTGGTCCACTTTATATGTTTTGGTCCCGTTGGTTGGATTCATTCCATGCTCATTCGAGACAATCACATAAGCGTCATCGAGTGTGCAATTTTGATTGGGCAACTCAACCACCACTTTCGAATTGGCGCGTGTTTCCCGTTCATTTCGACCACGACAACGTACCACAACCTTTACGTTTGCCATAGTGTCGATGATTAGAGTAAGATTAAGAGTAGACTTCAAAATGTAAACAAAACAATGTTTGTGCACTCAAATACAGGACTGGAGTGGTATCGCCGATTGCAATGATGGACGGCAAACACTTGGTTTGGAGAGGGTAGAGAGAGATACGGCAGGGATTACAACTGTACAACAACTCTGTTAACAACTGCTAGCAACAACAGCGAATTCCAACGTCAACAATGCGTCTATTACTATGTATATTAATTATTTGAACAACTCGATGCAATAACGTGTTGATCGCATTCAATCAAAGAAGTCGTCGTCGTCGTCGTCATCATTCAGTTTCTGTCTTCTGTCAAACACAATCTCTGATTTAGCGTTATTGACTTGTGCATCTCTGGAAATACCGTCCAAAATCTCGACAACGTCCTTCTCAGATAATTTCCTCGTGAGTTGGCCCATGGAGTATAGTTTCATGATATACTGCTCCACACTATCTGCTCTCTCTGGTCTTACTATTCTGACTCTACTCAAGCGCTCTCTCGCTTCGACTTCAAGAAGTTGCGATAACATGGATGATTTCACTTCGTCTTGCTTGGACGGAGGTGGTGCGCCGGCACCACCTGTGTTCTTCTGCAACTCGGCCAACCTGGCTGCTCTGATGGCGTTTAACTCGGTATCATCCATAATTCAAAGCTATGACGATGAAAACCTTGACTGTGATTATATAAGCTCATACAACTGGTGCAACTGGAAAAAATGTCATCAGCAAATCTGGCGACAACCTTGTTGGGGAAGATCATGAGTACCAAACAGGAGAAGACAAACATTCTAAGGAAGTACAAGATTGTGTTCTTGGGAGACCAAAGCGGTATGTTGTGCCATGGAGGCAATTTCCCTGGCGATTTTCATCGCCAGCAATCGGTTTTGAGACGGTACTAACCAAGTCTAGTGGGTAAAACCTCGTTAATAACCAGATTTATGTATGATACGTTTGATGAACAGTATGCTGCTACGATAGGGATTGACTTTCTTTCGAAAACGATGTATTTAGACGACAATAGAACAATCAGATTACAGTTATGGGACACCGCTGGTCAGGAGCGATTCCGAAGTTTGATACCCTCATACATACGAGATTCACACGTTGCGGTTATTTGCTACGACATAACAAACAAGAAGTCGTTCAATAACTTGAGCAAGTGGATCAAGGATGTCAAGTTGGAGCGAGGGGAGGACGTGATTATTGTGTTGGTGGGCACCAAGTCCGACTTGGCCAACGACAAGCGCCAGGTGACGATTGAGGATGTGGAGGAGTTGCATAAGGAAGTCAGTTCCAAGTTTTTCATTGAGACGTCAACCAAGGCCAATCACAATGTGAAACTATTATTCAAGAAAATTGCCCAGTCATTGCCTGAGTTTAATCAGGAGGGGGAAGAGGAACAGGTGAAAAACCAACCGGAAACAATTGACATCACCGTCGACCAGGAAGTCAAGGAGTCAAGCTGTTGTTGATGCACCGAACCGGTTCTAGAACCAGTGGGTATGTGTAGTATAGTAGAGCAGGGCCGAAAAATCGTGGTTGCCACCACCAGCAATAGAAGTAATATATACCTTTGGGTGGGTGCCAAACAATGTAGATGAACAATTGTATTGTATAATATCGAATGACCCCAGGTTACAAAATATCGGGTAATATTATCCTGCCATGTAAGGAACATTGAAGTACCTCAAACACAATAGGCCATGATGAGAACCAGGGCCGGGTGTAGGGGGAGAAAATGTGGTGAGTACAATGCCAGCGAATGCAGCGGAAATGTCACTGAAATCGAGCCTGAAATATGGTGAAATTTATGGTTTCATGTATTGGCGCTAAATTGATGGTACCAAGATAAACACGTTTAAAGTTGATGGTTTGTCGGCGACAGATGAGATTGTTGTCAGTTCTACACATGAGTGAGAAAAAAACTAATTTGCAGCCGTCGAAGGAGGCGACTGGAACAAACAATCGCTAGCGGCGGTGGCCTACATAATAAGATAAACAAAGACGAACGTTTGGATGATTGACTGGTTGAGGCGTAGGTGTTGATTTGGGCGATACCACGAATGGAAACTGTTGTCAGGGGTGCAAGTGGAAACTGCAGTGGGAACTAAGGGGAAGGGGGAGTGGGGTGGAGGAAAGAACATGAGGCAAGTGTAAAACTGTACCTGCCCCCAACTCATCTTTATCTTTATCACCAACAACCTTTCATCTGTTCCTAGAATGGGTGTGGTGCAGGTCAAAGTGCTGGTGCTTAAACCTTGGCGCTTTTGTGTCACCAATTTTCTCTTGCCTGAACAAAACCTCAGTAAAATAATTTACAAATTAATAATAACCCATTATTTTGCTAATCGTTTTCTCTGTAGCTGGAGGAAATTCATACCACTGGACACTGTTAGTCTTGCCGCCCACTAGCACGTCACACCGTCGCACCTCCCACTACACTTTTTGGTGCTCACAGTCCCAGACCACATGATGACGGCAGTTGATAACCTGAACCCCTACCAAAACGAATTGCATGATAAACCCAAGAAAGCCAAAGGGCGGGTGTTCCAGTGCACTGGCTTTCCTGGCTGCAACATGTCCTTCACACGCTCAGAACATTTGGCACGACACAAACGAAAGCACACGGGAGAACGGCCATTCACCTGTCCTTTCTGTTCAAAGAACTTTTCTCGTTTAGACAACTTGAGACAACACAAGCAAACAGTCCATGCCTACGAAACCTTCATCACCAAAGACCAGCTAACGCCCACGCAAACCAACCCAACTACCCCGAATAATCCGTTGTTCTCAGTCAATTATACCCACAACAATAATAATAATAACAACAACACGACAACCAACAACAACAACAACAACAACCAGAGCGCAAATGGACCCCATGTCCACTACCAGCAAATGCACCCACACCAGTACCTACCAAACTCGTTGATTTCACCCCCATCTTCACAGTCACCCCATTACCATCAACATTCACAATCGCATCCGCATCTAATACAACACTCACAACACCTACCTCCCCACTTCAACTACATACAACCGCCACACTCCAGCATCAAATCTCACTCATCCCCAGCCATACAATCTGATTACCGCCAACTGATACCGCCGCTATATCCAAACTCACATCACAACCAACAAAGCCTACCTCCTTTGATAAACTCAGACAACTCAATCAAATCAAATTCAGCAATACAACCAGGCCAACCAATGGTAAGACCACAATCACAACCACTACAAACAAGTAACGAAAATGACAACGACAGCACCAATAACTCAGCGACTAGCTTACCCCCACCACCATCTAATATCAAGCTTCCGGAACATCAATTCAAACCAAAGCGAAGACCACGACCATTGTCGTTGCAACATTCGTTTGTCAACGATAATGAGAACCTAGTCTCACCCTCAATCAATGACAACTCGCTAAGTCCTACAGCGTCGTCCGCAAGCCCACCATTGATAACAGGTGGCAACTCTCCCTACTTGGCATACCCAACCCTCACCCCCAACGTTGTATCGCCATTGTCGCCATTATTTCACCAATCATTCAACCAGACGGTGAACAAATCAGCAAATTCAAGGCTATCGAATTTAAATAACTCATTCAAAGTGCCCTCAATCAATCACTCGCACACAAATTCTAGTTCTACTTGGTTGAAGGATGTATTAAACAATGACAGCAAGAACAACACAATCTTTGAGTCCCAGGAATCAGATCCCGAAGACCGCGAATACCAGCGGAAAAAATCCACGGGCTTACAGTCACCTACACTTGCGCCAATTCAACACGCTAGCCGTCCGTTGAACAAGGTCAGCTACACTTCAAAGAAACCAACCATCAACAGTTTGTTATCTCCATACGAAACGGATAAGTTCGATGATGATGGTTCGTCGTCGAATAACTCTACGACATCCACTTTACCGCCAGTTCAAGAATGATCGGGACACTTGCTAATTGTGGTTATGTCTGTATATAAATTGTATGAGTACACAGGTTATTGGAGTTCAAATTTGGAATTGATATTTGGTATCAGAGTTCTGGTGGTTTGTGGTGTTTGGGTACAATCGATTGGTGGAGCCAAAAGACTTAAATTTCACTACACAGGTTTATTTTGTTCATCATGGCAATATTATTATTTACACGCTTGATTAGGCTTCAATGGTATTCATCTCGTCATATGTAAACGATTGCCCATATTGGGCAAACAAACATTGGGAGAGTTTCACGAGTCGGACAATCTGGATACGTGAGTGTTGGAGACCATGTATAGATATAAACATGTAACACCGGTATTAGCTTAGCTCGTATACGTATTAGTAAGTTTTTCTTAAGGTTTTTCTACGGATCGTCCCGAATCTGCTACATTAACTTTAATTATTATTGACCCATCAACTCGCGAGGCACTTGCATTAGCAACTTTTTAACCGATTTAGGTACCAATATTTAGTGAGGTGACCTTGTGCCGCAATGTTGTTGAATTTACAAGCATACTCCTGCTTCTCAACTCCTCGTTTACCTCGTATAACTTGAGGGTCCATTTGGTATACTTGTCTTAGACAATATTTCAAGGCTCGATGTGGGTATAACGATCGTTTTCATTGATGGCAAAGGTTTGAAAGTACATACTCGCTGATTCTTGATAACCGTGATTCACCATGTCCCTCGCTCGCGTCCCTATGTTTGCATCATCTTTGTCCACTCATCACCTAGCCCAGGCATACCTTGATTTCCCTAATGTAGATCGACATTATCTGAATCATACATTTCTTTCTTTTGATGCGACAGCTTCCCACCTTGTACTGTTTTCAAATTCGTGCCGTTCAGTTCGTTGTTGAATACTTGGTTCAACGAAATTAGATTTTCATGCAACTTCGTTAGGACCTCAAACTGATTCAATAACTGATAGAACACGTTATCGTATTCGTTCAAAAATTTGAAAAGACCTGAGAATAACTCTATTAGGTTCGTCAATTGTTGTATGTTTGAACTGTATCTAGTGTAAATGTTAGCGATAGCATCGAATTTCAAATCGACGTAATTTGGGTTTTTGTATTGATTGAGATCTTGTCGCAACGTTGGTAATATCTGCTCTATTATTAGTGACTCATAATCATGTATTATCTTCAATAATTGCTGGTTTTTGTATATGCCTTCTCGTTTCAAGTTAGCCAAACGTATGTTGTCTATCACTAACTGGTTTATTTTGGTATTCTTGTGAAATTGATGCTCGTTAACTTCAATTGAGGTATCAAGATTGTACTTTTGCACTAGTAGATATCGTATTGTGTCTGCTTTTTCGCCAGTATACTCGGAAATCTTGCCATGATTATACTCTGAGTCAATTTGGTTACTAATTGAATTTATAGTTGCTTGATTCACTCTAATCTGATCACTAAACTCATTGATTGTTTCAATCAATGGCTGTATATTCTCTGTCTTCAATAGGAAGTAAAACGAAGGATCGGACATTCTTCTGGCGACGAGTGAAATGGCTAAGGTAAGTTGATTTAGGTTATCACTACAAAAACCATACTCGCGTTTTCAGGTACACATCTAAATTCAATCTCTGGCGTGAGAATGCACAACAAGACACCCGAGGTCTCTAAAGCGCCTTCTCGAGGTGTGTTCAAATCACCATGTCTATACATTTCTGAAGAGATGCTATATAACCTGATTCGAGGTTGAACATCTTCTTTCGACAGCTAACCTCTGCGATTTGAAATTTGAGGGATATGTGAGATGATGATCCGAACGGAGAAGATCAGTACAAATCTGTTGTCAATTGTATATTTTCTTTCATTAAATAAGGGGACATAAAATTAGGTTCATCAATCTAGTTGTATTTTTTCTATGGTGGAACAGCGCATGGTTCAAGTGTTCCACGAGTATCAGTGTGTCTGGTAGTTCTCATCTCAACTTTGAGGAACTACTTATCTGTGCATTCTTCCTCTCTTGTTTCCCCTTCTTCATGACTTGTTTCAAAGCAACACTATCTAACGGATCTAGTAATTCGAATGAACATAATAATTCTTCTGAGACGCTCATAACTGCTCCCCAATTGTCAAATTCGCCGCAATAATTTGGAGCTGAAAACACTGTTACCAACGTACGATCATTGAAAAATTCGTACCCATCCTCAACCACCATATGAGCTCGGCATACTAAATCAAATCCGAATTTGCTTAAAAACTTGTTAATCGCGACTTTGGAAAATACGTAGGAAACCCCACGTTCATTGTCTTCCCATTCGTTTTGCGTATCAGCTGGATCAGACCATAGCAAATCATTCAATAAACCGAAATCTGGTACATCTGTTGGTCTAGCAATGTTCCTAATTTCATCCATGGAACTTAACACTGGACTTAGACCACCGTGGACACAAAATATCTTACCAGCAACAATAGCAGCAATTGGTAAAGTGTTAAATGTATCGACAAACACCTTCCAAGTTTTAATGTTGCATCGTCTTTTACATTCGTCATAAAAACCGTAAACTCTCGTAACATTGGCACACTCATGATTTCCACGTAACAAGAAAAAGTTCTCTGGGTATTTTATCTTGTAACATAACAATAACAAAATAGTTTCCAAAGATTGCTTGCCTCTATCAACGTAATCACCTAGAAATAGATAGTTGGTTGATGGTGGGAACCCACATTTCGTGAACACTCTGATCAAATCACCATATTGACCATGAACGTCGCCAACGACTTTCACAGGTGGCGACAATTCTAATAAACTTGGCTGACTCAAAAAGATTTCACGAGCTGTGGCACAAATTATATGAATCTCGGAGTTTTTCAAACACACCGCTTTTGTCCTTTTACCTGAGTATCCAGCATCTAACAACCTTTGAATCAAATCTTCTATGTCAATCGTATTGTCGTCGTTGGTTATTGTTCTAGTGACCGAAGATTTCGTTGGTAACTTTTGCAACGACGGTATATCGTCGGAGCTAGTCACTCTCGAATGAATAGAACTAGCGATGCTCTTGGTATCCCCACCTGTCAATTGTGGCGATAAAGGGGAATTGAAAGAATTGTTCGTCGATGTTCTTGACAATTTACCGCTAGAAAACGACGAAGGTGTCTGCGAGGGAGCATTTATTTCAATATTATCATTCGTGTTCTTTCTAAGAAGAATGGGCTCTTTTGGTTCGATTTGAACCATCGATGCGGGGACATTCAACAACACGTTTGATGAAGATCCATTCCTCGACAACGAGTTGGGAGTTTGTTGATGTGATTGTAACTGTGAGGGCGGTAACGGTTGTGTTTGGGTGGTATTTGTGATTGTTGTGACTTGTTCATCATTGTGCCCAAAAGAATTTGTTCGGCTTGGCGCTTTTGATGTTTTCAAAGGTGAGTCAGATCTACTCGCTGGGTCAGAATATGATTTCTTGGACCGGATAGACCTCGTTGATTTGGTTGACTTTGATGAATTTTGGGTATCGGTTCTCGTTAATGTTGGTGTCTTATTATGCTTTGAGGGAGAATTACCCATAATGATGGTTCTTCAGCTTGTATCTAAATGTGTAAACTTTGTACTTGAATAGCGCCAGATGATATCAACGATAAAAGAATGCTTCGATCGATATGGTCCAATCTGTTGTGGGTGCCAATGTTAACAAATGTGTGCGTGGAGATAGAGTGATAAAACGAAACCTAATTGCTTGATTAACAAGAGTGCAAATAAAACGGAAAGGATAACACAGCTTGCTGATGGTGGACCTGGTGAAGAAACACTGGGTAGTCTATGGTTGAAGTAGTTGTTGAACAGGCGTCTGGTGAACTCAAAATTGATAATCAAACTTTATCAACTTTTTTGAGAACCGGGATTATGTAAGCATCCATACATTGACCAGTAAGATTACAGTAGTTTGAATCGATCCTACAACTACAGCTGGTGTATATCGAGTAGCTCAATCAGACTCAGTCCATTACATTGTATCCACGGTTCAAAATCGTCTTGCCCCATTTGCACCATCACACAAATTTCATTGATCGTCATTTCAATTTCTCCGAAAAATTCAACCTAAAATCTTCACCAGTAGACAATCAATCGTATTCCATCTACACTTTCTATTGTTGCGATGATTGTCACTATGGGAAACAATGCATTTCGTGCGACAGATGCATCTCTGCACTGAATCCCAAATTGACATTTACCCTTTTACCCATACAGCGCAAGCTGCTAATATCGTCAATCAATACAAATCCCAATTGCTTCTTGAAGTTTAGTTGGCAATCTACGTGTAGCCATCGTGGCATGATTTTGAACTACAGAGCGTTTAACAATATGAGTCTGATCGCAACAATGGTTGTATCGGACAATCTGTTCTAGGTTGCCAAGAAGTTTGACATGGTAATTACATTTTGATTGATCGTAAAACGTACTGTTGAGCGTGAATACGCTGAGAATTCATTCACCTGACGCGTCTCCACTACTTTGACACCAACTGCATTGTCATATTGACCTAGTCAAAAGTGTAAGTAAATCGTTACTGTCCTCGTTTGTCAGATTAGGTGCAAAATAGTTGCGATTGAGGCATAACAGGTTGCAACACATGTGCTTCTAAAAGCTCACATCTAACTAGTGTCTACGCTAGTTGAAACAACGAAGTGCGCCTCAATTCGTATTAAAATTGCACAAGTCTTAAACGTCTGCAACATCTCATGTGAACAACCAAATCGTGAGGTGGAACTCTGTCATAAACTCAAGTTTTCAATCGCTTATTGTGTGTACCCGTATTTTATAAACTTCTACCTCTGCTAAATTAACTATTGTCTACATATGTTCTCTATCACACATGTCAACGAGTTTAATGGCAGATAGTATAAATTGGTCAACATTACTATGATGATTTCGAGATCAACCAAGAAATTTTGGAAATTTTGTGTGCCGGAGTTTTCACTTCGCTACTTGTATCAAACCATTATCCCATCATGCTACGAACTACCTCGAGATTTCGTCTTGCAACACGATGGCTATCGTCAACACTAGTGAAGGGGAACAATGGTCAGAAACCGCCATTTAGCGAAGGAAAAACCCATTTTGAAAAGTTCACTCAAGCTGAGTACGATGAAGCTGCCAAGTATGTCAGCAGCCAAATATCGAAACTAGAACATGACATCATGGGAGATACGAATATTCGTGGAAACCTCGGCAAGATGCCTCAATTCCCACAAAGGGACCAGAAAAGTACTGATGTTCGCAATTTGACAGACTTGTTGAGCCAAACCATCAAAACTACTGGCCCTATTTCGTTATCAGCATACATGAGGCAATGCTTGACCCATCCTGACTTTGGCTATTACACAACTAGGAACCCTTTGGATACCGAACATGGCGATTTCATCACATCCCCAGAAATATCTTCAGTTTTCGGTGAAATGATTGGCATCTGGTTATTTTCAACTTGGAAGAGTCAAAACTGTCCCGAGAATATTCGTATTATTGAATTCGGCCCCGGAAAAGGCTCTTTAATCTACGATGTCATTCAGACACTAAACAAACTTGCTAAATCTGCTAAACTCGAAATTGAAGTCAATCTAATCGAATCCAGTCCAGTGTTACGAAAAGAACAATGGAGAATGTTATGTGGCGACAATGAGTTCCTTGATGAAAAAGATGGCCACAATCGTTCTGTCACAAAATGGGGCAACTCGATTCGCTGGTATAACACTGAGAAAGATATTGTCGACGACGATTCAGCTGCCAATTATGTTCTAGCCCATGAGTTCTTTGACGCCCTACCAATAAAGAGTTTTCAGAAAACTAGCAACGGCTGGAGAGAGTTTGTTGTGGAGCATACGCCAAGTGTGGTGAACACACAAGGGAAACTTGAAGGAGAAGTCACGGACAACCTCGAAACTCTTGAAACAGAATTTCATTTGACGTTATCCACAAAGGAATCACCTTCGTCAATCATCCCTACACTCAATTCACGATATACAGACGTTAGCGACGGCAAGAGAATTGAAGTCTGTACTGAAGCCGAACTATATTTAATGAAAATGCTACAACTTCTAAACAATAAGTCAAATATTGGAGGCGTTTTGATAGTGGATTACGGGGTTGTGGATGAAATCCCTGAAAACACACTTCGCGGAATTTACAAGCATAAAATTGTATCACCATTTTTCAAACCCGGGGAAGTAGATCTTTCTATTGATGTCGATTTCACAGCTTTGAAGAGATTGGCATCAAAACACTGCCAATGTTTTGGACCTATTGACCAAGGGGATTGGCTTCATAATCTAGGAATTGGTTACAGGATTAAACAGCTTATCGATAAAAATAATGACAACCCACAAGAACAAGACAAGATCTACAGCGCCTATCAAAGACTAACCAACAAGGACGACGATTCGATGGGAAAGATCTATAAATTCTTCTCAGTGATGCCGAAAGGTTCAAAAGCACCAGCCGGATTTGAAGTATAGATACAAAAAAGAATCAAGTAACGCCCACTTTGAGCGACCATTCGTGTTTCAACTAGAAAAATCCAGAGACCATTCGGCACATTATGGCAGCACTACATCCGTATATTCTGTCGATAAATGGCTTCTTCGAACTCAACAATAATATAACTAGAAATAGAGTTCACACTGAATGTATTGTGAAGAATAAACTTAGGGATCTTATTGGGCCATTATTACATCATTAGTGGTAAATGCGAATATCAGCTCTTAGACATCGTGATGCTAAGCAATTTGGCAATATTGTGCATCTTTATCTATATAGAATGTATACAAAAAGCAATGCATACACGATTTCGAGAAGGTACGATTATATCCAGAAATTATTGTCTATAATTGATCTCATGATTTGATTAGCTTTGAACAATTTTGCAACAATTTGCGAAATTTGCAACTCATGGTAAAACTGGCGATGCATACAGAATTTACGCAAACTAGGTGAATACGAGCTAGTGGGTACAATTTGAGTGGTTCATTGGTAAATATAGTCGATTTTAACCTAAGCCTAATATACACCAATTGACAATAATGCCTAGTAGTATTCAATTCGTTGAAATCATATCATAAGACCAATCCCATTTATCAATACTATTCAAAGAGTTCGAGTTATCATTATCACCGTAGCATAGACAATAGTGCTCGTACAACATTCTTATTTCTTCAACTTCATCAATGAACTCAAGTTTATTCAAGCGTTGAATGTCTTCTTCGTCAATCCAAGGCCTTTTAGATTGAGTTGTGGAGATGTTGAAACCACCTACATGACTCATCTCAGTGAGTCTCACGTTCCTGAGGTCACAATTCGTCGTGAGAAACTGAAACCTACTTTTCAAAGTCGGATACATCGCAAACGATTGCAAATCTATACCCCTGTCAATCAAATTTTTCGACATTGTTGACCCGAATGAATCACTCAAAGACATTGGCTCATAAATCAAAAACGACAAAAACCCCTTGCTCCACTGTTTCCAGATATTTATGATCGATTTGTTCTCATCTGGAGATAGATAGCATAGTACACATTCGCTTAGTACTAATGTTGGTATATTAGGATGAAACATGCTTCCCAAATTATCCGGGCTCAAGCGTCGTAAATCTATTCCTCGAAGTGTGTATCGGTTCGTGAGCAAATCTGGATTTAATTTGGTGAATTCTTCTCTGAGCTCAATTTTTGGGAAGGGTACTGCTATTCCTAGTAGTTCTTGAACTTTCTTATTAGATAATAGTGCTAACTTTTTGATCTTTGTAGAATCTGGGAAGTCAATCTCATGATAGGATAGATGCTGATGGTTCTCGAGCAATTGTATAAATCTAGTATCAGAGCCTCCACCAAGTGAAATTATTTGGCACTGCTCAAACTTTTTAACGAATTCATTTATAACTAAATCAATCAGTCTGGTCCTCAAATAAGTCCCTCTGTTTATTATTGGTAATTTCTTTCCTCCGAGTACACCCCTCAAAGTTCTATTTGCCGATAGTTGGGAGTACCCGTCGCAGTATTGTAAGTGCTTCTGATAGGATGAGATAATATCTTCTATGAACACATCATCTCGATTGAAGTACAGTTTTGCATTTGCACTCGACCGACAGCTCAAAGCATCTAAGTCTGTGGCTCGTATAGTTTTCTCCTTTCTTTCACTTGGAGATAACATGTTAACGATTTCATAGAGTATTTTGGTGAGCTTTTCGCGATCTGGACTAGAGATGTACGAAGTGGAATTTGATTCTGGAACTGTCTTAAAACCTGGTTTCGACATACCATATACTATATACATTCTAGCTTTTGCTTACAATAACCCACCAATTGTCCATCTCGTAACCATGGTCTACTATAGTACAATCTCCAGTGGCTAAACAATCCAGCTCAAGTTCACCTTTTGCGTACAAATGATAATACCTGTATTTCGTTATTGGTTCTGAGGCCACACTTGGAACTTCGGCTTCCTTCGATGTCGAGTCAACAACGACATCATCTAGAGTCCCATCTGAGTTTTTCTTTGATTTATTATTTCGTCTTTTAGGCCCAACTATCTTTTTTCGAGGTTGTGGTAGTACCCATGGGATTAGTATATCTTGGTCATCACCTTCTTTATAACCTCTCCTCGAGTTCTCTTGCTCTAAAGCCCAACAATAGACGAGTAGTTTTCCTCCGGTTTTCAATTTGGAAAGTATATGCTTGATGGCGTCTACTCTTCTTTGAACTGTGGAGAAGTGATGTATAACTGCTATCGAGATAGCAAATGCAAAGGTGTTTTCAGGATGAGGTAAGGACAAACCGTCTGCTATACCTAAGTTGTAGGTATTTCTGGATATCTCCCTCCCACAATCGACCAAACCACTTGATCTATCTGTCCCAATAATAAACAAATCTTTATTCACTCCAAGGTACTTCCCGTTTCCACATCCTACGTCTATTCCTACCGAGAATTTTGGTTGATTGAGCAAGAATTTTTGGACTATTGGCCATGGCTTGTACCGCGTTTGTGAGAAGTGCGGTGCTATTTCATTGTAAATATTGTGCACGTAGTCTTCTTCTTGTTCGATTGGGTTAAGGTCTTTGCTTATGACTTTTGAAGGCACTGACATTCTTGACCATGTCAACACCAATCTCATCGCCCACGAAAATCGAATGGTGGCTCACGTGAAGGCCAGGTAAACTTGGTGATAATTAAGTGAGTTGGTTGATACCAGCATGAAATCAATCCTGTGGAATTATATAGTGCTACCGTTCATCGTGGTATTGCCATTGGTGTATAAATGTTTCACTTCACACGCAGAATATATGAGAGCCGACATCTTTCGAGTACAAAACTTTCCAGTCATCATCCCAGTGTATGTGACATACTTTGGACCCAAATTCAACTTCCCCGATCTAATACAAGCTTCCCAAATACAAGTGGATGCGGAGACATCAAAGGTATTCCCAAGTAATTGGAGGGTGAAAGTCATTAACGGAAGTGTCCTCGAAGGCACAAACTCAACGCATAACGAGTATTGTATAGATTTAGTGTACCATTACGAAGACTCGGTTGGAGTAGCATCGGAGGACTTGAAAAGCTATTTGTTTTACACTCTAGAGTCCATACACAATAACGACTTGCCATTCAATTTGGCACAAGCAATCATCCACCATTTGTTAGCGGTCGAAATCAGGATACTTCAAACAAATCGTTCGCGTCAGACGTACCCGTCGATACCAGTACAACTGAACATGTGGAGCAACCTATCGACATGCATGATCGGGGGCAACTTCACGAAATACCAGGGCCTTGTTTATCTTGATGACTGTAACGACAATTTGAGTTCCAGCTCCAGCTCGAAAGATTTGAAGTCTAACCCGGATCAATCATTTCAAATGAGCGACGAGGACCTCACAAAATACGAGCTAGAGATCAAGCATGCCCTAAGCATACCTACTGATGAGAACTCGGATCTACATGTCGCTAGCATGAAACGAATATCCACGCTTGAAAGTTGGAGGAGGATAACTCACAAATTAGATGCGGTTTATGACTCTAGTGTGGCAACTCGCTTGTACTCCTTGATGCGATTTGTGTCTGACTATCCAACTGGAGACTGGACTGGTTTCTTGGTCGCAACTAACAATATCTCCAGAGATTTTATAGATCTTCTGTAATTCACGCGAAAAAGTTTAGTATTAATGTTTATGCATGCAAACCAGCATTAATAGTATGACAAGAACTGACCAAGATCTTCAATACGATGAAGTAGAGAGCGAAAGTGATGTTAGTTTAGACGAGGAAGACGAGGAGTTGATATGGAGAGTTTTCTACAGTGGTGAACGAGATACCAGCGATGGAATGAATGATGAGGTAGAGGTCGAGAAAGGCGCGGAGGACATCGAAAGCCTGGATGATAGCATCAACCTATACGACGTTGATTTAGATGATATAAATGATCCTGAGCTTGTTGCCAAGTACAAAGACCTAATACGAATGAAAGTCGACAAAAATATCACAGAAGACGAGAAGAAGCGATTGTTAACGTCAAATCTCACAAACTCACAAATGGATAGGTTTGAGGCTTATAGAGGTATGAAAGTGAATAGGCCGGGTGTCAAAAAGGTTTGCAATGGAGTTTTGGGACATTCGATCCCAAATCAAATTGCAGTTGTGCTATCAGGTATATCCAAGCTGCTTCTTGGAGAAGTCATCACACGTGCGTTTGAAGTACAAGAGAGAAACAATAAAGCAAGGCTAACAGAAGACATTGCCAACAAAAAGTTGCAAAAACTGAAAATACTAAAGGGAGTAGATTTGGATAAAGATGGCGAGATCAATGGGGAGAGATTGCATTATCAAGGTGATATACCTAAACCATTACTGGCCTTTGATATACGAGAAGCTTGGAGGTTGTACAAACTTGAGAATAGTAGTGCCTTCAATTCCCACTGGAGGAGACAGGGGGACTCCGATGGAATGTTATTTCGATGAACTTCGATAATTGACAGAATACGATACAACTACGTCTGTACTTACATTGTAGAAATTGTGAAGATCAACTATCACTTCGCTGATAAATATTTTTACAACCCCACAAGTTTCTCTTCCTGTACAGTTGTATGTCATTTTCTCAGAACCACCTTGAACACTGAGTGTTTATTATTAACAAGTAAATGGTTAGTTCAAACAATGGGCGAAGAGCAATCACGAAAGAGAAAAAGAATAGCCTTAAGTTGCGATAACTGTCGCAAGAAGAAAACCAAATGTGATAGAAAGTTGCCATGTGGGTATTGCATAAAGTTGAGCATTCCACATACTTGCGTGTACAGTTCCCCAAATCACGTCAACAATAGTACTTTGGCCCGTGGAGACATAGCCATTCAACAGGAACTCTTGAACTTGAAGTTAAAGATCAAGGAGCTTGAAAATGCAGTAAAACCAACGTCTGAAAAACTTGCTCCTGAGCAGATGGCTGCTCTGCCAACTATCCGCATTAACAATGAAGAAGTTTACATTGAATCAGAGTATTCCGTCATGGAAAACAATCTGGACCTATTACTTGGACTCAATCCAATTGGTGGTGAGGACGAAGTGATCAGCTTTTACTTTAGCGAAGATTTAGGCAAATCACGAACCCCCAAGCTAACTTTACCTTTCTTGTCACTACTGAAGAGAGACCCAGGGATACAATTGTTTTGGATATATTTTGCACAACCAAACGTTGGAGTTAATTTCAAGGATGTGTTCTTCAATAAGGTACACAACGATGACAACAAATGGCGCTTTGCTATCAATGAGAAGGCATTCAATGTCTTGGGAGACAGATATATAAAGCAACTAGCTGACGGATATTCTCTGGAAGTGGTGAAGCAGTCGATTTCTAACTGGGGTAGAGACTTTGGAGTGATATTTCATCCCATTGAAATCCAAGAGTTCAAAATTACCGAAAAAGTATTATCCATATTGCACACTATGGCTCCGGTCCAGTCATATATTTCAGTTTTCTTCGAAAAACTATATCCGTATTTCCCTGTAATCGATGAATCCGATTTCAGACAACAAGTTTCACGTATATTATGTGTTGATGTTGGATTGACAGAAAAAGCATTTACCATAAAATTTGAGAGACATCTGGACATGGCAATAATATCCATTTTGTTGTATATTTGCAAGTTGAGCCATTTGAGCTTATTCCACAACAACGGCAAATTGAACAATCAGATCATAAACTCAAATAACAGTAGCTCATACCAACAGCAATCTAAGTCTTTGATTAACTTCCCAGTGCCAATTGATGCCATAAGTGTTGCTGATGAATGTTTAAACAAATTCAGTTTGGTAACGAAGCAAGATATATGGGTTCTTCAAGCTTTGATATTTTCAAGAATTTACGACATGTACAGTCCTGAAGTTGGCGATTTATTGGTTGATGGGGATTCGCAAGTTGTCAACGGTGTATTGATTCAGATCGCGTTCTCACTAGGGTTGAATAGAGATCCAGATTACTTACCTGAGTCCATGAGCGACCAGAAAAAGCACCTCCGAAGGAAAATCTGGTACTTTTTGATAAATATGGATATCATGGATACAATCAGGTTGGGAACCACCATCTCGGTGAACACGAACAGTTACGACACGAAGCTACCATACTTTACGGCAACTGAACCAGATGGCGCCGATGGTATAATTGAAGAAAGTGTCAGCAAGTCATTCATCATGCTTCGACCCTTGATAATCTGCGTTCAGAATTTAGCCCATCTCATTGTCAATGTCAAATCAAAAATAAAACTTTCTACAGTTGTTGAAGCTGTTAAAGATCTTGAGGCAGTGCTTGCAAGATTGTTTGGACGGTTTAAAGATTTTTTGAAAGTCGATGCAAAAGATTGTGATTCTTTCATTATCCTCAGTATTACTTACTACATCAGAGCAAAGTTATTTTTGGTCGTGGTTTACTTTCGTCTTTATGTATACTACTTGTACAAAGGAAACCTCAAATTAGAATTTTTTTACTACAAAAAAGTCTACACTACGTTATTTTATGAATTAGCTGAAGTTCCACAAGCAGCAAGTCTTGAAAATGTTGAATCATGTGGCACAACCTTTACATTGCTTTACACCCCGGTCCTTGCAAATTTTCTTCACATTTCAGCTTTGATTAGCGCATCTTTTTGTATCCGTTTGAAATCAACGATACTCGAGATGCAATCAAGCCAGATAGAGAGTTACACAGCGAATCATTTGCACTCCTTGAATGAATTGTTGGTTTTGACGATGGAATGTGCCAGAGATTTGATTAGTCGCACCGCAAAATTGGGGACTCGGTACTTTTATTGTTGGAAAAACAAGAAAGCTTTCATGTACTCGATCAAGCTTATACGCGATGAAGCGTTATATACGATTGATCCGAAGGCAACCCAAGATGCAGTTTTGCGCTATTCAACGTCGCAATTATTAGATTTAACGAAAATCATGTCATTTAATAGGACCATATATGAAGCTGATCCTGACAAAGACTTGCGGCATGATTTAGATCTTTATCCTTTGACACCAGAGAGTGCTGCGAAAACAGGACGAGTCTACGACGACAATGATTATATTGAAGAAATCCAAATCGATAATTTCTGGTGCGAGTTACGAAATATCAATCATTTAATGAAACGGGACCCTAATCAGGATTCTCACAACCCCGTATATCAGAATAAAGAAGCAGCAGATTACTCAACAACAGTCAATGACAACAACTACTACCAGCAATTTCAAAACGAATTTGACTATTACGGCACATCTTTCTTTGACATTTTTCTGGACACTAATCTAAAACTTATGTGAGTATTCAAAATAGGCAACACCCTTGTATCAGTTTATATGACATCAAATATACAGCCGAGCTTCAAGGCGAACTTTAAGTAGATTAGTACACCTATATGTAAAAGACAATTTATAAGAGGAAGTCGTTCAAACTTGAGTATATCATAGATGAGCTTAGCTTTGATATAAAGACATCTATTTCGAAGTAATGGCTACGTGTTCAAGAGAGCACATTCAACGTGGATATTCGAAAATCGTTCAACACCTGTTTTAATACATATATGGGACGCCAAAAGTCAAATATAGTAAGCAGTATCTTCATAGCGATAAAACATTTGAATGATAAAAAAGATGAGCCAGATATAGAATCAAGAAAATTGAAATACAAAATTGTAAGCCTTCCAAATTTGAATCACAACTACACAAACCATCTGTGAAATCGAAAATGATACAGAGATCGAACAAAAAGTTATTGCCAAACTTCAGATGTTGGTCGAATGAGCAGAGGCTAAAAAGCTACCTTATAACTTTTGACGACCACAAACGATTGTCAGACTTTATTTCACGATGGCCATAAAGTTCGATCATGGAATTCAGCTGTAGGTGGTCATTGGAACCAAATCAACATTAATCAGTGGAAACAGCGCAATGTTTCTCTGTCATATCTCTTTTATCAATAGCAAAAACTATAAATATAGACTAGAACATATGACTTTCAGAAAATTTTACAGGAATCTAGTTATTATGAAAAAATATAGTTATTAGAAATCAGAATACTTAAACTTTATAAATCCATCTTCTAGGATTTAGATCAGAGTTTTGTGGTATGAACGATTAGTTGAAATTGAAATGAATTTTTAGTGCAATATGATATTGATCACATTTTCTCCACGTTTGTTTTTGCTACTGCTCGTTTGTGCCGATAGGATGTCCTTTTCCACGATAACGCTTTTCAGCAAAATATGATCCAACGACTATACATACGCTAAAAATATTGATTGTTCCTTTATTGGGGATGAATTATAGTTTTGATTGTATAAGTTGTGGAATAATTCAGAAACAAAAATGATTCTAATATCATACTGAAACAAAACCAGCTTGCGTTTGTATCAACTTTGATTCCAGTGTTGAAATAAAACTAAAATTTTTTGCAATAGACTTACTGTGGTTTAGCGTTCCTTGAATCTTTGAAAAGATTATATACAATTGTTAAGATATTTCAATCGGTATGCGGATCAGTTATGGATATTTGTAACATTGGATATTTGCAACATTACTCATTCTAAGCAAACTATATTGCAAAATGATCTTCTTGTAAGGCCCCCCGTGTATTTGTATCAAACATGTGTGTAAATTGTTTTCAGTTACTTTTGGCGGTTCGTAATTTATTTACTGCTACTAGATGGAAGTTTTTTTACGCACTTTCAGTAAATTCTATCAAATACTAAAAAGATAATTTGTTATGAATATTCCTGACAAGTAAAACCCTCATGGTCGGTAGACACTTAGTTAACAATCTTTGGAGTCAAGCACAATAATTTTTAAAGATGCTTTTGAACAATTGAATTTGGGTGGTATTGGGTGCTTGTATTCGTTAAATTGGTTATCAGTATTTGGGGTTTTGTCCTCTCTATGATTTTAGTTTGAGTTGGTCGATATTCATACAATAGATGAACAATTGAATATGTTGAAAATGAATTTAAAAAGATAGCTATTCGGGACTTTGATGAATGTAAGTCAACCAGGCCATAAAATGTATAAACTCGCTCTTTAGTGGGCCACTTAGTTGTATGTCTAATAGGTTTCACATACAATTCACATCAAAAAGGGATATAAGCATTCGTTGCATGAGTGATCCATGATCAATTCATCAGTCAGTTTCGTATACCTGTTTGTATAGTTTGTGATTTGGACGTGCTAAATCTTGGTTGTTTTTTCTTGATATCGAAATATTATAATTACACTAGGAAGAGCTTTTTCATTATTGTTTTGAAAGCTCAGTGTTTAATTTATCGTAGCATCTCTGCGGGAGACTATATGATACTTGTCGAATTTTTTCTTCAATGGCAAGTCGCCTGTCGTTTTATATATTTTACATAGTCATTACGAAGATTTAACTTGGGAGATGAAAATATAAACATAAGTTTAGCGTTCCATTGGCAGGCGAGCAGGGGGGAGTACAATTGATGGACAAACGCAGCTTAAGCCTTCATTTGTTAAGGTCATGAATATAATATTATAAGTTTAAAGTCGTTTAATTGTTGTAATTTTGTCAATATAGTACACATATATGATATATGGTAATAATGAATTATCTTTAGATAAATATTCCTTAGATCAATTCAAAGCTATATTTCCTCAATTTGCTGAAGGTCTTCTTAATATAAGCAGAGGTTATTGTAAGTTGTTTTATATTGATTCATTTATATCATCTGTTGAAAGTCTGAATGAATATCACGAAGATATTAAATTATGTGCATTTAAATTTATAAATCAAGCTCTCATTATTGATGTGGTAGTTCCCATACTATTTAGCGTTCCTTCAAATTAAGTTGAATTCATAATTCTGATCTTTTTATTCAGGTAGGCGCCAATCTTTCGAAAAAAATTCTACAGTTTTTAGTTACAATTAGCCTAGTTGCTCGTGAACTGTGAAAGGTATTCTATGAACGAGAAAATTCTATAAAAAAAATGATCATTTTTGTCCTCTTCTCATTATATTACGTCGTATTCTCCATATTCCACCATGTTTAGATTTTCCATCAACAGTGACATACGGTAGCTGGGGACTATTGTTCTTCCGATACTTCTCTTGTTTCTTGCTACGTTTGTTATTTTGTTCCAAGGTCAACAAAATTTCCTTACTTAATAACTCACAGCTTGGGATCTCCCCTTCTCCCTTAACCAATAGTAATCCACATCCCAACCAAGCTTTATTCATGATTTGTTTTTCTGCTATTTCAGGAATATACATGTTGACATGATTTTGCCTATAATCAACGCTGTGTATCATGCATAGTCCCACAAAATGTACTTCTGTATCACTCGTTACAAGATCCATATATGCTGCGAAATCCATGTACGACGGGAGCACTGCATTGGGGTCAACATGTAGCGACAGTTTATACATTTGAAATAATTCTTCATCTATCGCATACATTCCAAATATTGAAGAATCGAGCATCGTCGGAAGGTCCTGGTGTTCAAAGTCCTTTGTAATATCAAAGTTGACCACGGAAACACAATTAATCCCCATGAAATCTTTTGTAGAGTTCCTTGTTTGGTAAGAGACTCTCTTGGGTGACTGGTTGAGTATATGCTCCGAGAAATTGAACGTGCCTTCAGTGGTGCTGTGGAAATACATCAACTTGTTCATTGTTCTCAACTGTGATGCTGAGTATTTAGATGTGTGAAAAATACCTGGAATGACTGAAAATTCTTGAAAACTTAATTCACTGAGTACTTCCAAGTTGTCTCGGTTATCTTGCTCGTGCGAGGAGGAGAGTAATATCAACTTGTTTGGCACTAATCTCTTTGTGATTTCCACGAGTAGTTCCTTGCCATACCCTTTTATCCACCCTGGAGTATTTATGATCAAATGATTACCCTTCGGTTTGTGATTTGTCATATACTCATTCACTAATTTAGCGATTATGATCAAGTACAATTGTGGCTGTGACAATGGCGTCGTGAACCCAAAGTAGTATGTAAATCGATTTTCGTTCGAGCTAGCTGGGGCATTCATCCCAATGATTTGAGACCCTATGTTCGATAAGGAGAGGCAATACGGTGGAGAAAATTCTGACTGGCCAGGATCTAAATCCATGTACGATACACTAGACTTTGTCACTAATTCGTTGAGCATCGATTTAGAGAATGTACTCTTTCCACTGTTCTTGCCTCCCACCACTATAATAGTTTGTGGCTCGTTCACAGCATCGATTTTCTCTCGTATCCTTTCCATTTCGTTCGACCACTCCTGCTCTATCGAGAGACCATTAAATCCAGTCTTAGTGACTATAATCTCGAATGAATGTTTTGCTAGCGAGAAATCCAACATGTCGTCTTCGTCTGACTTGCTTGTGAAAACTCGTTTGAAAGGTGTATAATATGTCCCAATATTCTCTAAGCCTGTGAAGTGATTCTCCAACCGTATTATTGACTTATATTCTTTAAGCTGGGTAGGAATTGGTTCTCTGGACTCCTCCATTTCATCAGTTTTGTGACTGGTACTAGAGATTATCGGTAAAGATTGAGATTGTGGGGCAATTATCAATTGCTTGTCTCTTGACGAAGCTTGATAATAATGCTGCTGGTTAATCACTATTGCTCCTTGTATTACGCTCAACTTCAACTGACCCACAACCATAATAAATTCTCCATCTCGTAATCCAAGCGTAATGGAATCCTTCAAAGTGATACAATTTTGGTCCGTTATCAAGAAGTTGGACTCATGTATACTATCTGACGCAGCAATAGCCTCGCTCTGCTCCCTTGGAGTTATCATTTGTACTAGCTCGTTTCTAATGCCAATTCCACTATCAATTGCCGACTCGTTGTCGGATGAATTGGGCTGATACTCTAGTGTTTCGCTATCCTCTTCAACGTTGTAAAACATAGAAGCAGCATCCTGTGTTTTCAAAGCCGCGAATGCGCTCATCTATCTATCTAGACAAGACTAAGATCCATTACTATCACTTTGATCACATTACAAAAATAATCAATATATCCTGTATACACGCGACTTATCTTCGGGCCATCTCATCAGCTCCAATATTAGCTAATCTATCGGCATTTTCATTACCATGATCACCGCTATGGCCCTTGACGTGTTCGAGGTTGATGTTTCCCCAACCTCTTTTGGAGTACTCCGAGTTCACGTAATCTAACACTGGTTTGGTACTTTTGATGATGTCTTGATTAGCCACATCTTGGCCCTTACTGTTTTTCCAATCGTTCTTTTCCCAATTCAGAGACCAGGTGTTGTATGTATTGATCGCATACTTGGAGTCAGTGTGAATTTCGGATTTGGTGGCGTTTCCCGATCTCAAATCGTTTGCAACATTACTCAAGGCATGTTTCATGGCATGTAATTCTGCTCGCTGATTTGTGGGTTTGATTTCACTGATGTTATCAACCTTCGACAAAGGAACTGCAGCATTTCTTGAATCATTAGCACCGTAATAAACCCCGTAACCTGAATCAGGGACCAGCGATCTACCATTACCTCTTGAGGCACCATCCACGTATATCTTTTGAACAGAGCTCGAACCGCCTCGACTACTGTTTCCACCAGATCCACCATACGATCCCGACGAGCTATTCGAGCTGTAATAGCTCGACGATTGTCTACCACTTGAACCTCCGTACGATCCATAGTTGCCTGATGTACTGCCACTGGAACCTCTGTAACTGGATGTACCCGAGCTGCCTGAGTTTTGTTCAATGAACGCGTTAGCAGCTTCCTGAGAATCAAATTTTTTGTAAGTGGCACCACTGTAGCCACTAACATTGTCTTTACATGTGGACCAGTCATTGTAAACACCGGCATTTCTACCCCTGGCGACGGCGTAGTATTGTTTCGGCATGTTAACTTTCTTCAATTCGTGGAATTTTCACTGAAATGTGACCTTATTTGTATGATATTTGACCGAAGTGGGCCAACACAACTGTACCAATAGGTCTGGCAAGCGAAGCAAAGAAGATGTGGCGGGTGGATAATAAAATATTCACTATGAGGATCAACAACACGGCTCAGGAGTTTTCGACATTGAAATTGGATGTGACAATAATTTGCGACACAAGCCTACAAATTTTTACTGGGGATTTGCAGCCATCCGTACCATTGGTGCTGATGCTGTCAAGGGACATGGCACTGGCACTGGCCCACGTCGAAGGGTGGTACAGTGGGAGCATGTTGTGAATACAAAATGACGTAGACAAACTTTAATAAGAAATCGACTGTAAACTCGCCAGGCTTCCCCACATACTACCAAGCGTCGTTTGACCACATCGCTCGGAGTTGGTACAAAGTATCGGCGATCTTCAAGGGGTCAATGGAGGCGGTATCAATGATCATTGAAACCACCAACACTGAATTGTACATTGCCATTTATTCAGGCAATTTCAGCAATACTGAACATTTTTTCGGGGAACTATTTAGTCTGGAGATTTCCCATCCGTCATTGTATAAATTTATTCGTTAACCTAGTCTGTTTTACTCAATCATTAGTTCATAAAGACAGTAAAGATGAATTCAAAGTTACAAAAAGTCCTCGATGAGATAGTCGATCTGTTGCAGGTTGATGGCAAGTTGTTGTGTGAAGCAACCAAGCTTTTCACAGAATCAATGAAAACCGGTTTATCCAGTCACAGCGGTGGTAGAGAGTATATGCCAATGATCCCAGCATTTGTCACCGCTCTTCCAACCGGTAAAGAGACTGGTACATTCTTGGCAGGAGACTTGGGAGGAACCAATTTCCGAGTTTGTTCTGTCAAGTTGAATGGAGACCATACTTTTGAATTGAAGCAATCAAAGTTCAAGATACCTGTAGACTTGATGGAAAACTCAACTGGGAATGCATTATTCGCTCACTTGGCTTCAAAAGTGGAAGCGTTCTTAGAAGAACATAAATTAAGGGACGACTCAAAAGAGAATTTAAAAATGGGTTTCACCTTTTCATTCCCGGTAGATCAGACTGCTTTGAACAGAGGTAAATTGATTAGATGGACAAAAGGATATGATTTGGATGACGTAGTGGGTAAAGATGTCGTTGAATTATTCCAAACCAACATAGATTCGCTCAAATTGAATGTATCAATCGTAGCATTGGCAAATGATACTGTGGGGACATTGTTATCTCGTGCATTTTCGAATGACCCATCGAAAACCAATGCAAACACGGTTGTTGGTTGTATTTTTGGTACTGGTACCAACGGTGCTTATCTCGACACATTGGACAATATACCAAAATTGAAAGGCACCGAGCATGACTCCAATGTTAAAGGAATGGTCATAAACACTGAATGGGGTTCGTTCGACAATACATTGGAAGTTTTACCCAACACAAAGTACGACAAAATGATTGATGCATCTACTGCCAATGCTGGATTTCACTTGTTTGAGAAAAGGATCTCGGGTATGTTCCTTGGTGAGATTTTGCGTGTTGCATTGATTGATTTGTTTGAGCAAGGTCTCATCTTTCAAGATTTGTACAAGGAAAGAGGTGGTAGCCTTCCACACAGAGTAGAGCAACCATGGTTATTGGATGCGGCAGTCTTGTCATACCTCGAAATCGATGATTCCACAGAATTAAAAATGTCTGCCTTACTCATGGAAAACGAGTTGAGATTGCCCACAACACATGAAGAAAGATTAGTGATCCAAGGATTGACTAGAGCTATCGCCAAAAGGGCTGCTTATCTTTCAGCAATTCCTATTGCAGCTATCGTGAGTCATGTGAAAGACCAATATCTGGACGACAATCGTGATTTCGAAATTGGATGCGATGGTTCTGTTGTAGAATTTTACCCTGGTTTCCAAGAGAATATATTGGAAGCGCTCAAGCTAATTGATCCGCTCAAAGGTGAGAAAAAGAGGATTCACTTGAAAATTGCCAAAGACGGCAGTGGTGTTGGTGCTGCATTATGTGCCAGTGTCGCCTAAGTAAAGAATTTGTATAGCCTAGACTACGAATGTACAAAATTACCAAGTAAAATCAACTCCATTATTCGGTGTTTTGTACCTGAGAAGATCGCATTTATTTTTCATCTCAAAGAAACACGATAGACCACCAAAACATGCTTCTGGGTATAGTGAGTCTCTTGCTTCTTGTCGTGAAGCTATCACTTGCCACAGAGCATGAGCATGTATCACCGGGACACATGTCGTTGCCAAATTTACTTTTGGAAGATGATTTGGATAGAATTGCATTGAATTGGGATCTCAGCGACGATATTGCTTTGTCAAATGGTAGATTGGTCTCGAACAATGGAGCACTTTGGTCTACTCCAAGACTAGCAGGTTCCGCGAATGAATGGACAATCGAGTATACTTTCAGATCAAACGGGTCCAGAATTGATGAACTCCCCAATGCTGACACGAATGACTTGTCGTTTTGGTTGATTACCTCACCAGAGCCTGCGGGTGGGAAAATTATAGACGTGTATGATGGGTTCAGGGTATCAATAAACAATCAACAGCATAGTGGTTTGAAGTTATTCAATAACGATGGGTCGAAATCACTTCATGGAAAGTTTGATGAATCTATTGGTAGTTGTTTATTCAATTACCATGACTCTATGGTTCCGTTCACTGTTCGAATTTCATACTCGAAGTCTAAAAGTTGGTTCAAAATTCAGGTGGATAACAACTTGTGTTTCAAAACAGATAAAGTGATAATCCCTGAAGTCGAACAAGATTTCAAATTTGGTTTCACGTCTACTTCAGCTTCACAAGAAACCTGGGAGATATTCAAGCTAGATGTGTGGTCACATTTGACAGATGACGCCTATGATGATCATGGGATTATGCTGGAGCCATATGTGAAGATAAAGCAACAGACCGATTCCCAGCAAACTATTTATACCCCAGAGTACAATCGCGCGTCGTTGATGCAAAGAAACAGGAAGTATCAGGAAGAGGTGAATGGACGGGACAACTCACAGTTGCCTACAGATCAAGAGCAAATTAGTCTGAGTATTTTGAGCAAGCTACAAGATTTGGAATCAAAACTCGGCAGTGGTTCTAGTGGATCAGTTGGTAATCTTGATGAGTTCTCCAATATTGTCAGTGCATTGAAAAGTGACCTTGCAGAGTTCAAACAGAGTTTCGTTCAATATCAGGCGGAGATGTTGAGCACAATACAAAAACTTAACGATAAAATCATAAGCGAGGTAAGAGAGCACCAACACACATCGTACGATCTCGACAAAAAACTTGACTTGTTACTTGAAACCCACAAAGAAACTTCCGACAAACTTGATGTCCAACACTCCAGAGAGTTGAACCCCTCAAGTATATCTAATGCTATCATATACTGGATATTGATTCCAGTTGTAGTTGGTGTTATATTAGTGGTCGTGTCCATATATAGGCTCAGACGCGATATTAAGCACTCTAAAATCTTATAATACAAAGTCATGTTGCGGAATAATCTGATTTACCTATATGACTGATCCTAGTTATGCTACGTAGACTCAAATGAGACTATCTTTTTTGATTGTCCTTTTTGGAGGTGATAACGATCTATCATTATTTGGAGTTGGCGAATCAAATTTGATAGCTAGATCTTTCACAGAACCCTTTCTTCCTATTGACCTCGTGAATTTTGGTTGGGCGAGTTCTCCATCGGACAGATCACTGTTGAACTCAATGTCTTTCTTGTGGGGTCGCGAAGACACGACAGGTGGCTTGTATTTATTATCATGATCATACAACTGAGAACTCAACTTCTTCTTGTTCGGCGAAACCGATCTCTTCAAGGAATTTGACGCTGAGGACTTTTTGGGAGTCGAAGGTGGTGGAGTCTCCGGCTCCATAGAAGCTGTTGCTTCGATTTGCGAATTTTGTGTACTATAATTGTCTTCACCTCTAATTACCGTACTCAATTTGGATTCGCTCGCGATTCTTTTTGTTTTGACTGCGTTTTGCAATCTTGACTCAAGTCTGCTTTTAGAAGCAACTATCGCTGACTTAGTTGAGTTGTCTCGACTAAGTGTAGCATTACTATTCCTTGACGAATTGCGTCTTCTCAACTCTTTGAAGATACGTTCTTTGTGCGTGAATAAATCTGTGATGAAGTGTATCATTGTCTTCTCCAGTGATTTCGATATCTCCCAAGCCATACTCTCTTTTGATCGCAAAATAATATGGATTAGCTCTTTGTAAATACTTTCCTCGAATTTTGCTGCCAACTCATTGTCCTTCGTACCAATAATGTTTATCAATCTTTTGAGATGGGTGAGGATTGCATCTAAGGTTGCTAGATTACAATTGGGTAAATCAGCAAGTACATTTTGGACGCCATTGATCCTGGCATCAGTTTTAGCTTCATCATAAAACGGATAATTTGCGTACAACAGATGAATCAAATCGTAATAGCTCGACGGAATAATCGAGTCAGGCAATTCCAAGAAATAAAGTTTGAGTACGTTTGTAATCACAATTGGATGCGACTTCTGCAAGATATCGTTTAAATCAGCCGGGTTATGCACGTCATTCAACTGAAATCTGAGTTTATGGATGACGTTGAGTTGCACTGGTTTTGTCCACAAGTTTATTCGTTCATTGTCGTCGCTTATCTCTGGGTAAACCTTGTCCAAATGCGACAAGATACACTGAATCAAAATCGGGACCACTTTTTTATCCAAGCGTGATTTTACCGATAACTCTACCCCAAATGTTTGGCGAATATTAGAATCGTAGTAATTATCATAAAGGATAACTTGAGGCTTGAATCTTCCAGTTGCATAATTTTCAATCAAGATCTTCAAATCGCTGATTGGATGAATTGTTTCCTCGAGGACCAATAATTCGTCAGTTAGCTGTTTCATTGTGGCAATTTTGTTCGAAAAGCTTGCGATGAAATCAAAAGTCACTTTTTTGATTGCTTTCAATCTATCCAACTCACATTTTTGCATGAACGTAAGATGGTCCATAATGAATTCCTCAAATTCGCATCTTAATTTGTCCAATTCGACTGCTTGTGTGTAGTATTGATCATCATAATGATTGACTTCTTGAATCAATTTGGCAAGCTGTGTCCTATCATTTACATCAAATGTTTTCACTCCCATAGCCTCTTTCATATCTTCGAAGTATTCCGATATTTGATTGGTGGTGGATGGTTTTCGTAGCAAGTCGAATTCATCGGAAGTATCTTCTAAGTTCGTTATCTCAAACACTATAGGCTTCCATTGGTAGTAATATTGTGAAGAATTGATGAAAGTTTTGGACGACATTGTCCCGATAGCTCTAATGAACCCATTGGTTATCAAGTCTTGACCGAATAATTCAGCCTTGGCGATTGTAAAATCAGGAATGTTATCTAACAACCATTGCGTGATTGACGATCCGGTAGATACATCGCGGTATGTTCCTAGGATTGCAATCTTATGGTCCTTCAATTCTATGTTTGTAAGGATATCTGATAACAATCTTTTGACCATTTTTAGATCGTATTCAGTATTTCCGAATTTGTATATAATAGGTTCCTCGTCGTCCTCCTTTTGGGCTTCAACAAACTTCAAATCTTCAAGTTGTTCTTCGATCTCTTTGTCTGTGAAATTCGACTTGAATTCTTCCAACATTCGACATTTATTGAAATATTTCTTCTGGATTTTATCGAGAGACGTTTTGCTTTGCTTGAAAGCCTTGTACTTCTCAAGCATAGTTGACTCGGAGTAGTCAACTCTCTTCTTGTGTTCCTTGCACCATTGAGTAAAAGGGTCCAAAACGGACACCTTGATGTTGTTCGCAATCTCGATATGATAGTGGCCTTCCTTTGTGAAATTGTCACTAATCTTCAGGTACGTGTTCTTTATGGACGAGACATAATCATCATTGTGTTGTCTTTTGGATGTCCCGATACTTTTCAGATCCAAGTGGCTCCCGTATAAATATTCAGCATCCATTCTCTTGCTCAATAATTGTATGAAATCGTCATTCTCGTTGATTCCCTCGTGCAATTGGTTGAATAGTATGTTGAATCCAGACTCATAGTCCTGTGTCCAAAAACTGTCTGCAAACGACATGAGATGGGTTACTGTGGTGGCGTAGGGTGATAAGTCAGTTGCCTTGAGCTTGGTACCTTGAAGCTTTTTGTAGAATCGTCTGAAAAAATGCGTGTCATAATTTTAAGAATTTGACGTAAACAATCAAACAATGGAACTTTCCCGATCTGGAGTCTAAACAAATGCGTGCTCACTTAACACGATAAGAGATTAGTGGTGCAAAAGCCTACAATTTTGATGTCGGATGCTATTCGTATGTATTGCTCGTGGTTGAAATTGACTTGCCCTGCTTCGCCAGTACTAAATCAATATTATCACTGAACCAGGCACGCTATCAAGCACTATATAATGATATAGTAGATTCAATCATAGATACTTTTGTACTTTCTCAAATTCTCCCATCCAATCTCATTCAGATTTGGCAATTTTATGATTTCAATCCGGTTCAAAACTTGGGGGTTTCCCGGGTCAGGGTAGTTAGTAATGTAGCTGATGGGACCCTTGATCGAGGGGTTGTCTCCACCGGCCCTCAACTCCATGGGGATATTATTCAAAATCTCGGGATGCATATTTGGTAGAGTGAACTTACTAGCGATATCCAGGTTCATCGTCTCGACTTGTTTGGGAGGTGGGCTCGGTTTTGTGGGTTTGAATTGAAGCGGCGCATACTTATTCTCTAATTCCTGCAACCTTTGCACTGTTTGCGCTGACGGCTGTGATTGCAATTGACGTTTTTTCTCCATCAAAATCTGTTGTCTTTCGTAATTCATTCTTTGTATTCTTTCCATCTCCTTCATGTCCTTATCTGCCCTCTCGATTTCTCTCTGTTTCCACTTTTGTATCTCTTGTTGATTCGTCTCCTTCTTCGCAATTTCCGAATTCTGTACGCGTACCGCGTGAATCTGCTCAAAGTCTACCAACTTGAACGCATAATAATTCTTCCAAGTAGCCTTTGATATGTCTCGGTAAGTATTGAGAAGAAGGTTGAACAGTAAGTTGTTGTGGAGCATTTCCATATTTTGATAATCTTCTAAGTCGTCACGTTGGTTTTTCAATAAATGGTCAACCATATATTTGTTGAAGTATTCGTGAGTCAAACCCTTCAAATTCTGGTTCACTCGATTTTTCCCTGCCCTTCTTATTTCTTTGCCCACTCGGTGGCTCTTGGTGACAACGTCATTTGTCAACGGAATACGGTTAATTCTATTCATGAGTGCCGCATCCTTATAATTCCCTGACCCAGGGCCCCGGTACGTCTTGGTGTAAAAGTATTTTGACAAGCTAATTGCTTCAGGGTCATTATTGTTGACCAATTGTTGGATATTTCTCGCCAGTTTGACAGTGTCGTTGGCTGTAGTTGAAGACGATGCTAGTTTCAGTTGGGCTATGGGTTGGGTTGACGATGAAACGTAATAATTGGGAACTTTGCACAAATGGTTAACGTTGAATTCTTGAACGTAACCTTGTCCGGGAATAACTGACTCGGATAAATCGAATGAGTTGGGGTCGACGTTGGAGTTGTGCTTTTTTGGTTTAGGTGTGGTTTTGTTGAGCAATTTATCGAGATTGGCGACATCGTTAATGTCCAAGTTGTCATTCAACACCAACTCGCGGTCTTCAAAGCTGAGTTTGTTGTTGGGTAAGAACTTCCAGATGTTTTTCGCCTTGTAAAAGTTCAATTTTGATAGGTTGGTCAAGCAATTGAAGTTAGCATGGTTTGCCGGAAAGTCATCCAATCCATACTGGGGGAACACTTGACCCACAGTCACTTTTTCGTGTTTTCCGTGTTTGAGCGGCGTGCCATCAGCATCCAATTCTTCTGCGTGGGTCGCTACCTCTGGCACTGGTGCAGCATGCCACTCCTTTGTGGAAACCTCGATTGGTTGTGATTCTGAGGCATTCGTTCCAAAGAATATTTCTTTGTTCTCTATAACTCGGTATATTTTCTCTAGCTCGATATAAAAGTATGCTTTTCGCGAGCTTATCAACTTTGCTTGTAGTAAGTCATGAGTCAAGTTGTGATCTGATTTTAGGATATCGTCCTTCGGAAGCTGGGATCGTTTGATAATTTTGGATATCAAGTGGTAACTGGATGGGTAGCCCCATACTTGTGACAAATGGTGGAATAATACGTATGGAGTGTTGTTGATGTAAAACACGGGAACAAGGAGATTCGTCGGTATATCCTGCGAGTCAAACTCATTTGACTCGTCTGTAAATCGAAGTGGTACTTGAACTGCACTCTCTGTGACTTGTTTGGTTGGCTGTATCACCTTCATCGCTGGTAGTTGTGGGTAATGCCGTCTTGTTGTGTGTGTCGTTCTTTCAAAAAATGGTGCATAAAATTGTGAAGTATCTCATCCCGTGACAATACACGTGATATAATATCAAATTCAACATGCTGGTCGTCAAAATGTTTTGTGAATTTATTCAACCAGTGATTATACCACCCAACAAAGTGTTCTCCTTATTCTTGAAAATGGGTAGTCTCTAACCACCAATTCAGATTAAAATAGTTTGTCAGGATTTTGTTTTGTTGCAATGTATGTAATATGTATAACTAACTATCCAACAACTTTGGTTGAATTCACCAACACCCTCATCTCAACGTGAACCATCACCATCCTGCTCGATCTACTCTCAGTGTGAATCGTGTCGTTGCTGTTTCTGGCGTCAAAGATTGCCGCCAATGAGTGTGGTGCTGCATACAATAAAACGGTATCACAATCAGATCATGCCTCAATTGAATAGTTGACTCAGATCATATTAAAACAAACAGATTAGCATGGGCTTGTCGATATCCAAGTTGTTTGCAGGGCTCTTTGGCCATAAGGAAATGCGCATCTTAATGGTGGGATTAGACGCTGCTGGGAAGACCACGATTCTATATAAGTTGAAGTTGGGGGAGATTGTCACTACCATCCCCACAATCGGGTTCAATGTCGAGACGGTCGAGTACAAGAATATCAGCTTCACGGTGTGGGACGTTGGTGGCCAGGATAAAATCAGACCCTTGTGGAGGTACTACTTCCAAAACACCCAGGGTATCATCTTTGTCGTAGACTCCAACGACCGAGATCGTATCAACGAAGCCCGTGAGGAGTTGCAGCAAATGTTGAACGAAGATGAATTGAAGGATGCCTTGTTGTTGGTGTTTGCCAACAAACAAGATTTGCCAAACGCCATGAATGCGGCCGAGATCACAGAAAAGTTGGGCTTGCACTCGATCAGAAATAGACCCTGGTACATTCAGGCCACCTGTGCGACATCGGGAGATGGGTTATACGAAGGATTGGAGTGGTTGTCTACAAACTTGAAGGGGACCTAAGTTAGGAGCTGAATGCATGAAAACTAAGTCATTATCATTATATAGGTGGTGTAGTATATTAAGCATAGTATTATATATTACCCTACATGTAATGGGAAACACCAAGAGTCAAAAAACGGGCACTCACAATCCAACTTGACAATGAGTGGAGCCCATTGCTCGAATGGGGAATAAATGCAAAATCAATGAAAAATTGCCAAAAGCTCAAACAATCCCGTAGTATTGTTCTTTGAAAGGTTACTCTACTGGTAGTATAACGTTATTGCCATAATTCCCAGATCTACATATTCTCGGTTAGTGATTCATGTGACTAAGAGTCATAACCAGAAATTATTTGCCAACAACTTGGAGTAACCGAACCGTTGGGTTAGTGGTGGTGGGCATAGACACCTCGGGTCGGTACATAGGCAGGAAGAAACTAACTTCTACACCCAGATGCCGCTGGCGCCAGGCCCAGCGTTAGGGGTAAAATCCAGGTAATTTTTGCGGAGCCCCAGCAAAAGCCGAGGAGCAGAAAATTGTCCCCACATTATTATCCCTGGTAACTATAAAACAACCCGGTTCACCAAGTGAAAAATCTCGATATTACTCCAGCACTCCATGTCAGAAGAGGAAATTACTTACGAAGTCAAAGGTAGAACCACCGTCATCACCTTAAACCTTCCCAACAAACTAAACGCCCTCAATGGGCCTCAGTACTTGAGGTTGGGCCAATTGGTTGAGGAAGCCGATAAAGAGGAAGATACCGTTGTTACTATAATCCAGAGTTCAGGCCGATACTTCTCGGCCGGAGCTGACTTCAAAGACGCCAGTTTCTTGGGAGGACACAAGGGGGTTTCCGAGCACGAGCACTGGTTGGGTAAATTTGTCGGTAGAAACGTGTGGATCACCGATGTGTTCAACAACCATAGGAAGATCTTGGTTGCTGCTGTCAATGGTCCTGTTGTTGGGTTATCGGCTGCATTAGTTGCATTATGTGATTTGATCTACGTCAAGGACGAAAAAGATTTCTTCATTTTGACGCCCTTCTCCAACTTGGGATTGGTGGCCGAAGGTGGTACCTCGGCGACCTTGTTCACGAGAATAGGGTGGTCGTTAGCGTCGGAGGCAATTATCATGGCCAGACCCATTGCTGGTAAAGACTTGAATCGAGTGGGGTTCATCAACAAGACGTTTGATGGCCAGTTCAAAACTACTGAGGAGTTCAACGACCATATACAAAAGATGCTCACATCGCAGTTTGAGAACTTGCACGAAGACTCCATTTTCAAGAACAAGCAGTTGGTCAAGGCCAACATTACTGACCAGATCCACAGTGCCAACTCCAAGGAGGCCATGAGAGGGTTTGGCAAATGGATCGAGGGTACTCCCCAAGCCAGATTTGCCCAGTTGGCCAAAAAGTCGATGAAGCACAAGTTCTAAGAGAGTATAGCTAGAGAGTATGGTTATAGTGTTTTGTAATTGATAGTGTGTGGACTCTGAGACGTAGTAGCGCCAAATGCCCATTTTATAGTTATGATGTGTGGTGGCTATAGCGGCAAAATAAATCAACCAAGTCCGGTGGGCGTCAAAGCCAGAAGTTTGTTGATGACGTTATGCGATGGGCCTAGTTATTATACATACAAGACACACACACACACACAGACACAGTATATATATATATATACCCCCAGAGCATGTGTGAGTACCAGATAACCATGTGATCGTTTAAGGGAAGGCTAGTTTTGGGGGCAATTAAGTTTTCATTGTGATATATTTGTGAGCCAGTCTCACTACAAATTTCAACCGGCAAATATCACAGTCAAATGTTGACAATAAAAATAAACACCGAGGAAACCTGGGTGTCTCCACATTTCACAACGTATAAATAAGCAACACAATGGAGATTTTTATGGTGAATTTCATTACCCACACATCATGTCAGAAGAAGATATCACTTACGAAGTTAGAGGGAGAACCACCATCATCACCTTGAATATGGCCAAGAACTTGAACGCCCTCACCGGCGCCCAATACCAAAGATTGGGTTTGCTCATGGAGGATGCTGAAAGAGAAGAGGAAACCGTGCTCACATTGATCCAGAGTTCAGGGAGATACTTCTCGGCTGGTGCTAACTTTAACGACCCGGCCATGATCAAAGCACAAGGTGCCGAGTTGTTTAGCCACGAGTTTTGGTTTAGTAAATTTATCGCCAGAAACGTGTGGTTATGTGACCTTTTCCACAACCACACCAAGATATTGGCTGCCGCCGTCAATGGTCCCGTTATTGGGTTGAGTACCGGTTTGCTCGCATTGTGTGATTTGATCTACGTGCAAGAAGAAAAAGATTTCTTCTTGTTGGCACCCTTTGCCAACCTTGGTTTGGTGGCTGAAGGGGGTTCGTCTGCTACTTTGTTTTTGAGATTAGGATGGTCTTTAGCGTCCGAAGCACTCTTGTTAGCCAGACCTATATCGGGTAAGGACTTGAACCGAGTTGGGTTCATCAACAGAACTTTTGACGGCCAGTTCAAAACCACAGAAGAGTTCAACCAACACATCTACACCATGTTGACTGAACAATTTGAAAACTTGCACGAAGACTCCATCTTTAAGAACAAACAATTGTTGAAACAGAATAGAGACACCTTGATCAACAGTGCGAACTCGCGTGAAGTCATTCAGGGTTTCAACAAATGGCTTGAAGGGGTGCCCCAAAACAGATTTGTGCAATTGGCTCAAAAGGACATCAAACACAAGATTTAGGTACATTTGTAGTTGGATTGAATACATTAATAAACATAAACTGATAGTTTCGCAGTCGTAGGCTTCTTGTTTTTTTTTTATTGTTTGGTTTGAGATTTCAAACTCAGAATACAATATTCACCGCTGAAACCCCAAATGTCAATTCACAAAGAAATAGTGGCTAAATGAGTTACAATCTTCCCAACCCTAGTCTATTCGGCATACTATTGGTGGTATCAACACACAGTGGGCCTCTGCTTGTTTTCAATTACCCACAAGACCTTTCTGAAGACCATGAAACGATGGAATCCTCTGATGAGGAAAACCAGGCAGACGACAAAGCGTACAATAGCGAGATATTCGAAAACGATGACGATTTTGGTAACGATGAACAGTATAAGTATCGACAATGGGATGCAAAACATATGAATTACTACATGGGAACGAAGAAAGAACTCCTTCTGTTTTTGGACGAACAGGAAATCACCAGACGAATACCGAATGGCGACAGTTCCAACACCGAACCGGGAAAGCAGTCGAAGGAAGTTAAAAAGAGCAAGAGCACAGGCACGATATTGGGCATAGAACCATCATATCTATGTGAAATGCTAGCACCGCCCAAAACAATGTGCAATTGTCGATTCGAAATCACAATTGACGATCGAATATTCTTGGGATTCCCAATACACAAGCTTGATAATGGATCGTGGAGAGCAATAAAAGAAAGGTCACAAAAAAGACCTAAAAAGGACGAATCTGAGACTCCAGGGCCAACCTCAAAACTAAACTTGAACATGTTCCACCTAGTTTTTGTGCTAAACCCACCAATGATTGAATGCAACTATAGGATAGATGAAATTTTCCATTATGTGATATCAAGGTTATCTCTAGTTTTGCGATACGAACAACTGAAATCAGATTACATATCGGAGCAAGTAAAATTGATAATGGCGTTGAAGGAAGACCATTCGAGTGCTAGTTTCAAAGACGGCAACTTGAAAGACGATACTGACTTGCACTCGGTATTACTTGATAAGTCATCGTTGTGTAAACTCATAAGTGATTGCTACATCGCTATTTCACAATCAAAAATAGCGAGCCTATCTATCAACAACAAGTTACGATCTTTTCAAATTCCTGTCAAAACAGAGTTTCACTCCTTACCAGAATCTTTGGTGCCTTATTTACCAGGGTCTCATTTGTCGTCAACTACGAATTTGTTATTGAATTCTGGATGGATAAATGTTGGACAGACGTCCAGATACGGGCAAACTTCAATGCCTCTGGAACAAGATGAAAGCTCCAATTCTTTTGATGATGTTGTTCATTTCACATTGTTGTTGCTCTCTGACGCAGACTCAATCATCAAAGACGTCAAAGCGGAACCTAACAGCGCGTTCGCAAACTTCATTCGCTCTATCAACCCCACAGAATCGATACTGAAACTTGTTGATGATAATAATAAGAACTTGTTAGAGATAAAATCATTTGTTTACCATTTGGTGTACTGGAGACGTGCGCGAATCACCCAGCCCCTTAGCACCAGAGCAGTATATATTATATCACCGATGGCCCCAATCCTGTTCAACTTATTCGAAGATATCAATCAATTTCGTGAAACCTTTCCTACATTGCCATCATTGACTCACTTTTTGAAGCAACTATCTCCCCAATCACGTAAGCCACAGCAGTTTGCTACTATAATACCCTCGAGAGATCATAGGAATAGCTACTTAGAAGCTTTGGCGTGGCTAATATGTCATGGTTATGTGACTCAACTACAAACCTTTATCTGGTTAAAGATATCTCCAAAAATCAAATTAAAAGTTGAGGAGGATTTAGAGAATGAGGCAGCGCAATTGCAAACAAAGAAAAGAAGCCAAGGCTTATCGAAAGTTGTGGTGGTCGGTGGGACAGACAATACCTCAAAAGGGTCAACAAATGAGATCAGAACAAATGAAAAACTAACGAGTGACGACAGAAACTCAATCGAGAATTTGCAGAAACGATTGACAGCAATTGGTCCGAACGTATCCTTCGGAGAAGAGGATGAAACCATAATACTAGATCCAGGTAGAGCCACAACATTAGAGAGGAAATGGATCAATCGGATTATTTTTGAAGAGTGTAAGTTATCTCAAGAGCTTATCACGACCTTCTACAAATTATTGAAGTATATGAATGGAAAAAGCTCATTGGAGTTATTGCTTTTGAAAGAAAACATCTCAAGAAACGAGCTTCGAAAGTTACTCTTTGCAATTGAAGATCATATCATCACAGTTCGTCACTGGTGATTAATAAAATATACTTGCTGGTCACAGTATATACTATCGTTTTCATTATCATTATTTAGCTAAACCTTAGACTACCTAAATACATCTGCTTGATTCGCTTCTGCATCAGTTATTGCGCTCTCCGTAAAATTTGTGAAATGAATAGGCCGGTGAAGTTGGTCGTAAAATGCTATTGGAATATCTGGCTTCAACTCAAACTCAGATTTCGGATTCCAAACAGAGCCAATGAAAAAGTAGTTCCAAATGTTGTCATCAGGGACCATGAACGTACCGGCAATCTTGTCTGACAAAATGAGCTGCCCTTTGGAGCTGAAATTTGACGTGAATCCTGCTGGTTCGTTATTCGCCAAAACTGAGTTACTTTTGCCCCAATCTTGTCCCGGCTTTGTCAACAGAAATGCTGACAATGAAACTGACCCAGGAGTAAAGGACACTGTAATTGTGACTAACTTCGAATTGTATTCGCTAGAGAGCCTCGAATGTATACCAACATCACTGGGGGAGAGATATGGCGTTTCTTGCGACTGTGTGTGTAACCAGCCGAGGAGCTCGAAACCAGAAAGAATATCGTTATCCACCACGAGATTGAGTGGTAGTTGTGTTGAATGCGTATTTCCTAATTGTGGAACAAGTGCGATATACTTAATTTCTTTCACTTCATCATTATCAGGTGATGAAGTACCATAAATCAATCCCGATACTTGAATCCGCAGGTCTGAAATTTGAACAAATTGTTTCAACAATCCCAGTGGCATGATATACGTGAAAGCACCGTCAACGAACTCGTTGGTTGAAACGAATATGTTTTTTGCTCTCAAATGCAAATTACTGGTAGCAATGGCTCTGTTCCTCCATTCATTCTTTGATGAAAACAACAGTTGTTCGTAGTTACTGGTTGTAACAGTAACTATCTCTTCACCATGCACGTTTACTGATGTGGTCTTCATCGCTGTCAATTCCTTACGTTCGTTCTCATCCTTGGCATCTTCAATTTCTGCAATCTCTTGTCTTTTACTAGAAGGAGCTTTTATTTCTTGTCCCAATATTAAATCTCGTATTTCTGATTGTGTTAATGATTTGATTGTAACGTTGTGCTTTTTTGCGAAGTCGTCAAGTATCAAGTCAGTCAATTGTGACTCAACCTCAATCCACTGCTCATCTGAAAATGTTGGCCAGAGGTGATGCGTGGCCGTAGTCGTCCTGGAATCTGCCTTTAAGATGAGATTTGTTCTATCTGAATTAACCCCAAGAGCTCTAAGCAAAAGTATTACCCTTGAAAATGCAGTGTAAGCAGTGATAGATTCCAACCAGTCATCATATAAATTGAATAGTACCATTTGAGGCTGATTAGCTTTCAAAACCAAATCAGACAATTTGCCCACCTTCAAGGCCGCAGCAAATGGTAAATGTAACTCAGATGATTTGATTGAAATGTTCGGAAAGTCCAACATATGGACCTCTAATGGGTCCAACATTCCTTTTCTTGTCACTATAAGTTGCTTGGGTTGTTCTTCTTTTGGAAGTGAGCGGACCAATGCTGCTACTTCTTCGGCAGTTTTCCACTTCGCCAATTGACCTAATCTCTTCTGACCTGACCACAACGAAGTGTGGATGATCTTCAAAAACAATTGTCCTGATTTGGGGTTGAGTATGAATATAGATCCATTAATCGGTTTTGTGGTCAAGTTTCCTTCAAAGGTTTTGTGTACCGTGACTCTGTACACATTGGTGTCGTCGACAAAAAGTTGGGTCTCATTATTGAACAAGTCAGCGTAATTACTAGAACTCAATAACGCTTCTTGTGGTTGCGCTTGGTACAACTGCAACCCTTTTCGTATCCTTTCTCTCAATACATACAATGCCGGATTTGCCTTCATGATCTCTTTCATCGCATTTGTTAACAATTGCTTCAATCCAGGAAACCAATTACCATAGACATCATACATATTGTATGCTAAATCGATTGTCACAATTATACCGGTAGCTGATGGATAAGAACTTGTGCTATCAGTCGTGTAATCTAAATATTTGGACCTTGCATATCGAGATATATCGTGCGAATCGTAGTCGCCATATCGCAATTGAACATCTATCCAAAATTTTTTGGCGGGGATGTCCATTCTATCATTCTGCCCACCTAAGAGAGACGGTCTTGAAACATTCCATTGGTAACTACTTTCAAGGACAATGTCTGCACACGATGAGTTCATTTTGTACGACTTTCTTGGGTGGATTGCCTGTTTCTCAACACGATCAATCAGAAGGACCTCCAACTCTTTGTCTAGAACCTGGCACAAATCTTGAACAACACTCTCATGTATCTTCTGCCATAAATGAGCTCGAAATATCTGTATCAAGGAGATCTTCAAGGTCGGAATTTTACCATGTAAGAAAATTCCAGTTAGATCCAACTGGACTAAAAATCCAACATACACGTTAGCACGATTGATAGTTGGCGACCACCACAAAGTGAATCGACGATTTGGTATTTGGCTTAGCCCTGATCGTTGAGCATTTGTAAGTTTCTTGAATTTCAAAGAGTCCTCGAAACCCGATGCCTTCTCCCAAAACAAACCTTCCCACGACACAAATCCAGTACCTTTGAATAGAGTATGCTCTAATATGGTTTCAATTCCTCCCAAAGCCTGGATAACGTCAGTTCTGTAAGCATTTAGATTCCATAATTTTCCATCGTGTCTATTACTAGTCCACCAGAACGGATTGAACCTGGCTAAACTATACTGTTTGAATTCTCGACGAACTCTGTGACCTTTATCGTAAGCAAGTGTATGTCTATCTTTTTGGAACAATGTACTAATACGTGGAATACCCCGATCCCAGTTACTTTCCATGTCATCAAAGGTCAACCTACGATTTTGTTCCGCCGCTTCTTGTCTCTTTATAGCATACTCCGCCCAAACTCGTTGAGAATCCAAAAATTCATTCTCCCAGCTGGTAATATACCTGAATATCGTGGGAATTAATTTTTGATCTTGGTGATTCATTCCTACCTTGAAATGCGTTATACCAGAATCTGTTTGCTTCGACCACTTCAAATCAGAAGCTGGAATCAATATATGCGACGCACTTAACATGCCCAATCCACCTAACTCTTTTGGAGTGTAGAACACTACTGGTGGAAACCTAGATGGCATCTTTGAATTGAGCCCCATTTTCACCCTATTTTGAATTTTCGTTTCACACCTGACTAACGTATCAAGTAGCGCAGGAGTAGCAACAACAGCCTCCCTAAAATACGCAAAAAGAGCGATCAAGGACGTGTTCCATTTCGATGCTACTTTTGTAAAAGTGGTCGATCCAGACGACATCAAGATTTGCCTGATTCTATTGGTGAATCTGTCTACCTCATCTTGAGCAACCTGGAGATAAGCCCGCGCCGTTCTTTCCTTCGTAACCTGATCAATCAAATCCCAAACACCTTCAGTAGAGGAGCTACTGTCATTAGAACGACATTTAGGCAATATTCGAACTTCAAACCCACACATTGAAAACAACAAATTGGGGTTGTCTTTAGAGTATATCGAAGCAAATGAATCCTCCCAAAGAATGCTTGCAATTGACTTCGGAATACGAGAAGAGACTTCCCAATGAGTAGCTCTTCCAAGATTAACATCGTGACGCAACAAGCGCATCCTTGAATCTCTCGGCCAACAACGATGATTGTTATATCCGACAACATTTTCGAAATTTGGATCAGGATTTTTGGCGAGATATTCTTGTATCAATTCGCTCGCTTGGTATTCTTCAAATCTTAAGAACATGTAGATTTTATCCAAGTATCTAGCGTACAAACGAATTGGGTTCGAAGTATTGATATCCAGCTTCTGCATTTGAAGGAAAGAATTCGGCTGCAGTGGCGGTCCAGCTAGTTCGGTGGCCCTTTCAAGACCCAAAATCAACAAATCAACAACTAAACCGAAGTACTGGAACACAAAAGTTGCAAATTGCAACCCGCGTATTAAACCAAACTGATTCAAATGACTCATGTCCTTGTAGGTTAATTGAACACCATTTTTTGATGTAATGTAGTCTGCAATACTGTCAGCTACGATTAGTTTCAATAGTCTATTCAATAAGGTAAAGTCAATCCTTTCCGAGAACTTATTCAAAGTGGATTCGAACATAACGTTAGTTTGCCCATTCTGGGTATCCCAGACGTCGTTGATGTTATTGACCCCCTGACACCATTTATAGACCAACAAGGGTGGAATTTCATCGTCACTTGGCTTGATCCAATTTGGAAAAAGGTTTCTCTTGTCAGCCTCATAGCTCAAATATTGATCCAAATAAGCATCCGTAATCTTTTCAAGTGGGTCAATGGTATACGCGGGCGCTAAATGGCTATAATAATCCATCATACTCACACCCACCTCTTTGAAAAGTCTTTGTGTTAATAAGAATTTTTTCACTCTGATGAGGCACTCATGGGGATTATCGTACGCTTGCTCGATAAGTGACAACTCTTCTCTTTGCGCTGAGTTCAAACGAGCATCTGCATTGTACTGCTCCTTGAGATTTTCTAAAGCCAAAACCAAAAGTTTTGTATCGTGCTTGTAAGATAATGGAGGGAATGGGATTGGCAGAAACTTTCGACTCTCCAACCAATGAACGACAGTCTCGAATATAGTTTTCGCTTCATCTGCTGAGACATAGGGGCCACTTTTTGCATAATCTACCTGACGGTCTTGTTCATTTTTGATCCACAATCTTGTTAATCGACCTAAATTCTTTTTAGCAACCGTCTTCTCCACAGTGGTACCTTTACTAATACGATCTCTGTTGTAGTGGGCAACCGATACCCAACCGTCTGCCTTAGCTTGGATGTATCTTTCAATTATGTTCACAATCGGTGCGGGTAATCCAGCAACTTTCCATGGAACATTCGCTTTCCAGCATCTCCATGCTTCACTCAAGTGTTGCAATATGGTTTTTGACTTATTCTGTTTCAATCCATCTGGGATCATTTCTAGGATATCGTGCATAACTTGAGCTCGCAATTCCAAGTCATAATATGAATCAACTCGCTGTTTCGTGATCGTCTTAGCCACATCATTACTTCGTCTACCTTCGAATTGTCTAGCTAAAAGATTTCCTAGCCATCTTTCCAACAATGGAATGATTCCACGCATGAAAAAGATCCACACTCTCCATGACGGTTGCCAGAATCCACAACCTGGGCCCTTCCCTATCACCTGATTGAAGCGTGCGTAGATCAAGTGCTTGAGATCTTTGCACTGTCTGATTTGATGCATTAGTTTATACTTGTAACGATAGATACCTGTCAACTGTCCTAAATGGTTCAAAATATAATGTATACCGTCGGCTAATTGAAAGGCGTCTGCGTTACCAAGTCTGTATTGTACATGCGAGTCAACCAAGATTTTGACAACTCGCAAAATCTCTCTGATTAAGTGGAATGCATTTCCAAACCTTGACTTCTTCCTTTCTTTCGTGGTTAAAGTTTTCGTTGGTTTCAAGTTGAAATTGTAGTCTAAGTGCAAGTACGTTAGACCTTTTCTGTGTATCAACAAGTTCAACATATTGAACCCCTGCCTGCAGACCTGCAAGCCTGCTTCCACCCAATCAATTGAGGTTTTCTGAAAATATCTCGTCGATTTTAAGTTGCGAAGGAGCTTCCTTTTCTTCAGTCCTTGCTTGCTCGCACGGGTGCCACCAGGATTATGCAATTCATTCAATACATGATTTTTGAGAAGTTTCTGGTATGATACTCGTACCTTCACTACACTTTTGTGATCTGGACGCTGTTTGTACCACGATTTCACGATCGCAACATCTTCGGCTCGCACCATTCTGCCACTTCGCTTGTTGAATGGGTAAGGCGCATTCAATAATGATAATGCGTCAGACACAGCAACCATGTCTATTTCTGAACCTGAGTGGGACTCATTGATCGTATTGCTAACTGATGTCCTCTCGAAAAAAGGTTGTATTCCGTCAAGATTGAGGTCCTGTAACGATTCTGACGATTTATTTTCCTTTTTGAATGGAGTTATTGGATTATATGTTGAATTGAATTGAAATGGAGTAGAATGTGCTGTCTTGGACTTCAATGACGAGCAATCTGGAGGATTGTGGTAACTCCCAACTGTTACATTTTTGATGAAAGAATTGTACAAATATGGGAATGCAACTTTAGTTTCAGATTTGATAGGCGAACGAATGATAACGCTTTCTATTGAATTGAAATCAGTGACATCTTCAGCCTGAGCGTCGAATTTCTCTTTATGCAAGGGTTCAAAACTTGGTCCACCAGGAAGCGTGATATTCAAATTCTTTGCCACAAAAAACGAACTGTCGTCAAATAGGTAAAAGTAGTTTGAATCAGTGACGTTAGGCAAAAGCTGTTTCGAGATTTTGTATAACGACATCATGGTTGGTGCATCCAAATTCCACTTTCTATAAGAATCCCCATTGACAACTTCGGGGTCTTCCACGAATGGTTTGGGGTCGTAAAAGCTATCCAGAATACCGGGAAACTGATCCACATCGGACTTGATAGCATCCAAAGGTTCAATGTCTTCCAAGTTTTCCAACCAATCCAATGGCGGTTCCTCATCATCAAATGGGGGAAATCTCAATCGCTTGAAATGTTTTCTGTCTCTTTTCTCTCGTCTCATCATTGTCCAAGCAGACGACCATTGGGCTATATATACTGGTTCGATCACTCTCGGTATCTCATCGACAAATGTTATTGCACCACTGACATGATACAACACCTTCACTTCCTTTGTGCTCTCCCATGGTTGGGGCATATTCTCTAACAACTTCAATAATGAGTGTGGCATATATTTCAACGCCCCCAAATGAGATCTCTTGTTCGATGCCACCTTTTGTGATGAGAGGTCTCCATGCTGAATCATTATCTTTCGCAAGTGCTCAGGCGGCATTTCTGGTTTGACTGGCTGAGCTTGACCTTTTCGCTTACGTTCGGCAACCTTGTATCTGGATTTTTGTATTCTATGCCATTGTTTCTTGTTGTCAGATATCTTTTCAAGAGAGACGTTAGCCTTTTCTGGCGAAATACCACCAATTGGATGGTGTCGAGGAGGACGAAGTGGAGGTGGAGGCGGAGGAGGTGCTGGTCTAACAGGATGTTCTTTCTTGTGTTGTGTCGTTGGTGGGCCACTGGTGGTGGCCGTCCTAGTAGCCAAACCAGGTGGTGGAGGTGGCTTCCTGAGCGTGGATTCAATCTTGATTCGCTTCAGTAGCGGTTTGTCATCGTTTGTTTTCCTCAGTACACCTGGCGGAGGCGGTGGAGGAGGTAGTTTTCGCCCCATTGGTATGACCTGGTTGATTTCTCTACTGGTTGATTGATATGCTGCATCGCATCTAGTTGTAGGAGTGCGACATTTAGCTTGCGACATTAACGATAACGACATCCAACGTTATTTCCGATCACACTCTCGAGAGTGGAGGGACCACAATGACGTTGAACCAGACGTTGGGGAGTGTTGCTGCGAACTCCACTGGCGTTGGCATTGGTAATGAGGATGATTGGTTTATGATAAGATTTGCCGAGGCTTTGGTGGACGCAGTGTGGGAGCAAAGTGAATCATCCGCCCGCATGGAGTTTCTGTTGGATAGATTTGGTGGGATAATACGGTATTGTTGTTCGATCTATGGTGCAACGTGTCTTATCATGGCGTTGATATTGAATAGAACATTAGTGATAGCGTCAACCAACAATACCCAAAATCAACAAGCACAACTATTCCAAACCCGCGGAATCCCAATCAAGAATAGGCTGTCGGAATTCTTCAAGAAGTTGAGCATGACATTGTTTAGATTATTCGCCATACTGCTGCTCGTTTACAATGGGTACTATGTATTAGTTGCATTGAACTTGAATGGGCACATTGGAATCAGCAGCGATAAGCCAATCGCGTGGTTTTACAAATTGATCCCCGACTCAATATTTGGTTACGATCCAGCCCAGTTTGCCGATTACCGATACATGAGTACTCCTAAAAACCAGGTCATGATCGGTCCCACCACAGATATGTACTGGCCGATATTTTTGAATTTCTGCTTATCGAGTTTTGCAGAAACCTTCCATTCGGTGGTGCTGGGAAGAAAACCATACACAGAAAGTGGTATAACCATTTTTGAACACTCGTTGGCTTTCCAAGAGTTTAGCTCAAATGGCGCTTTCTTTTTTGGGAGCTCAAAGTTCCACAAACGTCCCACCGAACAGGTGCTAGTGGCAACGCTTTTCCTGATTCTTACACACTTGAACATTCACATAGGCGGGCTCTTGAATAATAATGAATATAGATTGATTCCTTCCACTATCCTCGGTGTCGGCTTCTTATCATATTTTGTCTCATCAATCTTTAATGGCAAATTTTTTGGGTTCCCATCGATATTGATACTCATATTCATACCACAAATCTTAATAATAAGTATAATAGCAATAAGTTGCATTATCTTCATACTAGCGGTGGTCGCGAATGGGTTTTGCATCCAAGATTTGAATTACGCAAGTTTCTTGAGTCATGAAGGTTCGGATAATGATATAGAGTACACAATTCAAAACTCGAACATTCATTTGAATGATGACTTTTACACCGCAATCTTGAATCTTGTCATGTTGTCTATCACATCAGCCGGTAAATCGAGCTATATAACCGAGCTCAGCATAGTAAGCATGGACGACGAGACCTGGGTCGAACGAAACTTGTGGAGCAACCTTCAAAAAGCCGTGTGCTTATCACTTGATGGAGATACTCAGCAAAACAATGTACTCGAGTACTTAAAGATGAATAATATCAGCGGCTACGATAATTTGATTTCCAAACCATCCCAACATTTGATAACAGGAAATCTTGGTGATTGTAACGACACATCTGCTTTTGATAATACGAGCGTATTAGTCAAACGAATCAAGTACATCGGATCCATGTTCAATAATTTTTTTGATCTACTTATCGCCCTTACGAAGAGCGGTGTGAGGCAAATGATTGGCAAATTCTCGAGACGCGACGTTGAGAGAACAATTCGTGAGGAGTCAGCTAAAGAGTTTGAAGCTAGAAAAGCACACGTACCTCGCTTTCTTAGCAAATACTTGAGACGACGGACTGAGTTGCAAAAGTCAACTAAAACATCAAACCACAACGCTGACTTGGTGAATTTGGATCAATTATCCATCACTGAGGTTGAGCTGTCATACCAAGTGCTTTTAGCTGGACGAGATATACTAGAGGTTGACAACTCAGCAGACTACGTTGCAGAAGATTCAGAATACGAGTCAGAATTAGAGGTGGAAGGCGAATCGACGATTACTGAGTTGATCACCGCTACTGATTTTACAGAAATTCTATCAGCTTCAAACTCAATCTTGCAGCATCATATGAGCAGCGATACTAGACTCACGAGGTCACGATACAATAAGATAATCAGTCATGAGTCCGAGCAGGACTTACAAGCCAATAACTTGATACAAATGCTCATTTCCAAACGGACAGAACGCTTGACCAAACCAGCATTATCGGAACAAGATACGCGACTCGACTGTGTGATTTGTCAAGTGAACACTCGCGAAATAATCACTTGGCCGTGTAAATGTTTTGCAATATGTGAGTCGTGTCGTTTGAGCTTGGTGTCTAAGGGAATCGAGGGTTGTGTTTGTTGTCGTAGGAATGTAGAAGGTGTGTCTAAAGTTTTCATTCCGTAAATAGGGGTCCAAATATACTAGTGAGATACGCATGATGAAATATTATATGGCTAATTTCATACAAAGAACGTAGATAAGAGTAAACACGCGTAAACCTACATTTTAAGCTTCTGGGCTAACTCTGAAACGTCGTAGAACGATCTTTGAATTGGCGAAAGAATGTTTGAACAGAAAATTCGTTCGATTCGGCAAAAAAAAAAAAAAAAAACTTTCGTACCATCTGACAATTAAAATAATCGTTATATTCTTTTCCAAAGTTGTATATTTAATTGACCAGGGGTTGACATATAAGTAGCACCACCTTACTTATCCTGAATCTTAAAGTTTGCCAGGTGGAAACTGATTGAAAATCCTTGCACATATACAATACAATCATCATTGAATCCAGCCAGAAAATGACCGACATAATCTATACTACGACAACTACAACCACAACCACGACAACCACTGTCCCTCCCACATTTGAGTTGTTGGGAGCTACCCTTGCTGACAATTTCTTGAGGTATTTGAATAGCTTAGACAGAATTCCTGGAGGGAAGATATTATTGAGATATATCAAATCATCATACAAAAATGATCCTGGTAGATCTGTGTTTGAATTAGCATTATTATTATTTGCATTATACTACTTCTTCTCCTCCAAGAAGAAGGAGAACAAATCGGATATCATAAAATTTACACCTAGAGAAATTGATGATTTGTGTCAAGAGTGGGTTCCAGAACCTTTAGTTGAAGACATGGATATTTTAGAGAAGTGGCAAAATAAATCAACTCCAGTTATTGTTGGCGCTAACGGGTCTCACGTAAAGCTTGCATCTGGTAAAAAAGATGTCTTGAACTTGGCATCCTACGATTTTTTGAACTTGAATCAGTCAAGCGAAATCAAACAGGCTGCCACTCAGGTCATCAAAAGCTCGGGTGTGGGTGCATGCGGACCTCCTAACTTTTACGGTACGCAAGATGTTCATGTACGATTGGAAGAAGACCTAGCAACGTATCTTGATGCAGAACAAGGTATCCTTTATGGCCAAGACTTTGTAACTGCAGGATCCGTTATACCTGCATTTATCAAACGTGGTGACCTTTGTGTGGTTGATAGTGGCGTTAACATTTCCATCCAGAAGGCGTTGATTGTTAGTCGATGTGATATCGAATGGTATGACCACAATGATATGGAACATCTTGAGCAAATCTTGAGCGAGGTTCAACCAGTGGTAGATAAACAAAAACCTTTGAAACGAAGAATGATTGTCACTGAGGGTATCTTTGCAAATACTGGTGAATTGGCCAACTTGCCAAAAATTGTCGAATTGAAAAACAAATACAAATATCGTTTGTTTTTAGATGAGACTTTATCTATTGGTGTACTTGGTAAAACTGGAAGAGGTTTGGCAGAACACTTTGGTGTACCACGCTCTGAAATTGGGATCACAATTGGATCGTTAGCTAACTCATTCGCATCATCTGGTGGATTCTGTGTTGGACCAAGAGTTATGGTACACCATCAACGTATTCAATCTAACGCGTTTGTTTTCAGTGCTTCATTGCCACCATACTCTGCCAAAGTTGGGTCTCAAGCTATTCAGGAGATCAGTACTCATTTGAATGTTGCAGGTGAATCTCAGTTGATTGCTGCGTTAAGTGACAAAACAGCTCTTTTGTATGATATGTTGTCTTCAACCCAGAACAAGTACTACCAAGTCGCATCATCAGTCGATTCGCCAATGATCCATTTGAGTTTGAGTGCAGAACTCCGTGAAAAATTGGATTTCCCATCTTTGTATGGTAACACAGTGTTTTTAACAAGTGGAAAGCAATCCAAGTTCTTGAACGAGTTTGATGAATATTATAACGTCGAGTCGTTCATCTTGCAGAAAGTTATTGACAGCACTTTGGAGAAAACAAACACATTATTAACCAGAAGTAAGCAAATTTTAGAGCATGTGAACCTACCAGTCTTGCCTCCTCGATTATTAATAAACGTAACTGTTGGTGCGTCTGATCAAGAGTTGCAAAGACTAGGTAAAGTCTTACCCACCATCTTTGACGAGGTCTGCGCCCATCTTCAGGGCGAAGCAGACTTACTCGCTCTCAACAATGAAATTGCCGAGTATTGATCGACACTAATAACATACCTCATCGATTCAGTACTGGTTATTGTACACTTGCTATAGCAGTCTAGACCAAGTATTCAATTTGTATAATACATCAAATCCCCTGCAAATTTGAAATACACATAAATATCTAAATACATAAAAAAAAAAAAAAAAGTGACCGGCTTACAAGCTCCTATTTCAGCATTCGACTCCTTGCTTCTCTAGCAATGGATCGTGCTTCCTCTATGTCATGTGCGTTGTTGTGATTCAAATCCTTTGCTAGCTCGTACGCATCCTCATAGCGACGATGTTTCAAAGAGTGCTTAGCTAACCATAACCTAGCTTTTGATGTCTCGTCGCCCACTCCCCATTCCAATTCTTGATCAAAACATAATTTCATGTACTTGAATGTCTGCTCTACATCATCGAGCTTTTCCGATATAATTGCCAACCTGAAACATATGTGTGGTTCGTAGATTTTGCTGAGATGGGTATCATTGCCCTCGAGAGCCGTCGATGTCCTGTTGGCGGACTCGATCAAGTCCGGATCTTGATTGTTGTAATTATCTATTATCAAAGCTTTCTCGAACGACTTTCTAGCATCTTCCAATTTTTCAGTCTTTTCGTAACAATTGCCTAAAGCCTGCCACATCCTTTTGTCAAGCGGTTGTAAACTGGTTGCTCTCTGATAATAGTAAAGGGCATATAGGTGCATGTCTAAAACTTCGTACGCTTGTCCCAAACCGTACCAGGCTCGAAAATCTTTAGGGTTGGTATCCACTGCTCTTCTGTAACTTTCGATCGCAGCATGGCTATTCTTTAATTCCACAAACTCATGACCCATCAATGTCCAGGCACTTAAACAACTTTTGTTCAACGATAATGCGCGTTGATAGTACATTATTGCTTTCTCGTGCTCACCTTTCATCGAATGATAGTTTGCAATTATACAACACGTTTCTGGTCTAAATTTGTCTATTTGACTGGCAAACTGGGCAAAAAAGGACAACTTGGATCTTTTCTCCATAACATATAACATGTTCGAATATGTGTCAAGGTCATCTAATCGTAGAGGATCATGTAACAATATTTCATCAAAGATAATTTCTGCTTTGTAATAGTCGAGGTTGTGGTATGCTATTAGGAACTGTTGTACTTTCAAAAAATTGAAATTGGTGAATACAGAAGATAAGTTATTCAAATTTTCCAATAGTAGGGGTGATTGCTGATAGAATTGCTGCAAGACAACTATCTCGAAAAATTGAAACATTAAGTTGTTCGATATTGATGATTTAGATGCTTTCACTCTTTGGACAAACCCAATCGCCTCCTCAAAAGTGTGTAGAGATGCGATCAATTCTTGCCAACACGACCAATTCCAGGGGAATAATTGCAATGACTTGAATAAGCATTGTCTAGCCAAAGTACTTTTCTTCTTCTTGTTGTATATCATACCGGTAAGGTATAGTAGAAACGCGTTCGGCTGATGTTTTTGATGATGTTCTTCAATCTCCAACATGATTTTTGTCAATTTTGAGTTCAAATTGTCCACCACATCTTTCTTCTGGTTATTTTGCAAGTACTCATCCTCCGCTTCAGTAACCAGTCCAGTATTTATTGACCCATCTGTCTCTTCTGTTGCTTTTTTGTCCACCGATATCAACTTAGCATACGACCGCAAAAACAACGACTGACTACTTTTGCAATTTCGAAGAGCTAGTGCTGCTCTATCAAACTCCTTGCAGTTAAAATATGATCTAGCTAGCACAAACAGTGGAAGATCATGCCTTCGTATCTCCTCTGGTTCATCGTGGAGTAGATCAACAGTGGGATAATTTACCAGCGTGTCTGTCGGCAAGCCATTCAAGGCCTCCGTACACCATTTTGCAGCATGGTATAGATTCAAGTTGGTCAATTGAATCGATGCTTTGTATAGCTCGATTCGTATGGCATCAGTATTGGTGGTTGACATTTCCAATGTATGTGGTGGTTTAGCAGCGATCGCAAATTATTGAGCTGAGAAACAAACTAACACAATTTACTATTGACGAGAATGCCATCGAAGGACGAAGAGAATGAGTTGCTAGACCTCAGTCAGATGTTGGAAGACTGTATCAGCAGTTTCGAATCGGCATACGACATGTTGGATTCGAATAAAGCGATAATCGCTTTGGAGGCTAATGAGAAGAAGGTGGACTACAAACAATATATATTGGATTCATTCAAAGTGAACAGGGCAATCAACTCATACAAACATTGGGAGCGAGACAGTATAGATAAAATGATTACAAACGACTTTGTACTTTATAATAAGACCAAGGCAGAACTAAGTCGGCTCGACAATGAATATTCACAATTTGCCTTGGACAACGAAAACACACGTACGAGTGTTAAGCTACCAGAGTTCCAGTTCTCGTATCAGAGTTTGAAGTTGCTCGATGACAAGGAGTTGCTAGCACGGATTGATGGGGAACCAGAATTAGTTGAAATTGGAGAAATCTATTCGACAGACCCAAATGACAAATTGCCATTCCCAGAAGACATTGTGATCAAGCAATTGATCGATAACGAATACCGAGTGAGAATGAAGAAAAGACTACACTATGAAATCGCACAGGGCATCAGGCATCAGATCATATCCAACAATAGCAAATGGAATGGACGCGATACAACGCTTGAGAATTTTGTGTCTCGAAAGTTAGTCTCAGTAATACAGGATGTGGAGAACACTCTAGGAGAGATAGAGTCTATTCGGAGTGAATCAGACACAGATGAAGAAGATGACGAGGAGGGCGACGAGCAAGAGGTACAGGAAGGTTATCGGGACATAGAGAATGATAACGAAAGTCTACATAGTGAGCATGATAAACCCGAGGACGATAATACCGAAACTGATGAACTACGCGGGGACACTTTGCGTGGTGAAGAGTCAAACAATAATGCGATGGAGGACGACGATATCGCAAACACTCCTCATCTTTCAGACACACCGTACGAGTCACCTGCGTTGGACCAACGTCATGGCGAGGACAGTGATACAGAGATGCAAGATTGATACAATTGCTGCCTACCATCGAGTGATGACCGCATTTCAACATAATACAAAGCATGATTATTGCTCATATACAACGCTGGAACAGCACATATATTTCATGTACAGAGGTGTAGCTATTATATTCGAATCCTGCTTTCGTAACACAAACTTCTAATTGGCCACAATTTGTTGTTGCTTCTGTTCTTCGGCAATGGTGTCGGCAGTCTTACCGTCAAAGATGTATTTAACTATCTGGCCTGGAGAATCACCTTCGTCTTTTCTATATTTGACTATTCTAACAACTTGATATCCGGCAACCCCACCTAAGAAAAAATTGACACTGGCCAATAACATATTCCTTGGTTGAATGACGAACCCAGCCCATCTTGTCCAGATGACACCCGTGGCCATTAACGCCAATTGTTGTGTACCACTAACTTTTTCAACAGGTCTCTGGGAATCACTGAATCCTGCGACAACCAATACCCATTTGAAAACTGGCGCCCAAAAGTGAATAGTTTTGGGGCCGGTCTCAGACGCCATGAACTTGGATAACTTAGAAGCGTGTGCAGTCGATGATGCCATGATGCCAATTATCTATCGTATCAACTACTTGCTATTGCGATATGGTTAGCGGAACGAATAAATCCATTTCGGTAGACTCCACTTTTGTACCATGCAGGATACACCCCAATTTCTTACTTCTACTTGAAGCAATTGACCTCGTCGGGTCCTCTATAGGTCTTCATCTGACTCGAATCCCAATTCCTCTTCGTCATTTTCGTCATCTTCATGCTCTTCATAATCCATTTCGTCGATAAATTCTGCAACCAAACTTGACTCGGCAATGTGAGGAACGACTCCCATTTGATTTATTTGGGCATCATCAGTTATGGGAGAGAAAAACCGATGTAGCAATGTTTCCTTCTGAATCTGGCTATCGGCAGATAATGCGATATTGATTTCGTTGATATGTTTCCGATGTAGGCGAAGACGTTCCAAAACTCGATTACTCCTAGTGTCGGATTGGAGTGGCACGTTCAAGAAGTACTTGTCATCCATTTTCAGTTCGTAAACTTGGTCCAAAATCTTGTACTCATCTGTGAAGACCTTGGCAAATATTTTACATCTTGTAAATAACCAATGCTTTGACTTGGTTGCAAACTTTCTGATCTCCTGATCTGTTAGCCTTGGATTCAAGCACCCAATACCGTTGCCATCTGTATTCATGTACGATGTCAAGCCTACCATCAACTTATCCAAATTCCATGACGGTTGCCAGGATTCTTTGTGGAACGAAGTATTTGTGAGGCATAGGGCGCTTCTAGTAACAAACTTGCCGGTGGGACTGATCATTTGTATCTCTGGCGGAGCAAATGGGAAATTAGGTGGTAGTAAGATCAACCCCATGTAACAGCCGCCGCTGTAAATCGTGTTTTCAGACCCGTGAATCAAGAAATACCATATCAACAAATTCGACTCATCTGGCTTGATAGTAAACGTGTCAGCTGGGTCAGCTCTTAATCGACTATACTCCTTGTTTAAGAATTTGATTGTATAACTATCCGCCTTTTCAGTTAGTGCCTCCATAATATGTGTGGGTTTTGGGGTATCAATGTTATCGACATAACTCTCCATTGCGGTCAAACCAGAACAGAGCAGCCGAGTGAAGTATATCTGACCAGTGATACTGCTAGATCAGTAAGTATCTTGATGCAATCGGATTTTGCAGTTGCATTAATTTGAAACTGTGTTGTTCCAAATTCACACAATTAACATTTTCTACGCTGGGAAATTACAAAGGAAAGATGTTTGATTTTAAGGGCATAAATAGCGATTATATATGACCACCTTGTTTACAGAGAGTATAAAATACACCATTGGTATTTTCCAATAGTCGTTTGGGACTATCAAATTCTTTGACTTCTCCCTGATCCAAACTCAAGATCTTATCACTATCCATGACCGTATCCAATCGATGGGCGATTGTAATAATTGTCTTGTCTTGGAATTCTGACCGTATGGTTTGTTGGATTATACGATCAGTCTGCACGTCAACTGAAGCCGTCGCTTCGTCTAGTACTAATATTTTGCATTGGTTCATTTTCAACAACACACGCGCTAGCGAGATAAGTTGGCGTTGACCCTGACTGAAATTGACCCCATTTTCCTCAATCTGAAAGTCTAAACCTCCCTCTAGCTTCTCTATCGTGTCTTTCAAATGAGCCAACGATAATGCTTGCCAAACTTCGTCGTCTTTGTAATACTGGAATGGATCGAGATTTTGTCTCAAGGTCCCAGCAATCAACTGGGAATCCTGGGGAATTGTACTTAATCTATGACGCAAGATCTCTAAACTCACTCCAGACGTAATCAAATCATCAATCACCACACTACCCTCACAAGCTTCTATGATTCGAAATATTGATAATGCAAGGGTACTTTTTCCAGAGCCAGTTCTGCCAACAACACCAATTTTCTCGCCTGCCTTAATTGACAAGCTAATGTTCTTCAATACGTAGTCCAAGTTGGGTCTGTACTTGGTGTAGAAATCCTTGAACTCAACTGCACCTTGTGATGGCCAGCTCATGGGGGGAGAAATTCCATTCAAATTCTCTGTCTCTAATTGACAATACTCTAGGCATCTCTCGACAGCAACCACATTGACTTCTAGTTCAGCTGACATTCGAACCACCATCTTCAACGAACTTGTCACCTGCATAGCATATGTCATGACAAACCCTGCCAAGGAAGCACTCAATGGATGCGAGGTAAGAGTAGTACATATCGCCAATGAAGATGCACATAATATGCCAATAGACCCAATTAACTGAAGTCTATAATAAAGCCATCGGTTGATCGATCTCAACATGTACACAGCCTGAATATTGAAATCAATGTTAGCGTGGTTGATGAATGTGAATCTGGAATTTTGCTTGAATGCCCGTATTGTGTTGATACCGTTCAAACTCTCTCCCAAATGGGCGTAAATGGGGGATCTTGAAATTGATACCAATCTCTTCAACTCTCTCGATGCGGAAACATAGCAGATTTCGTAATAGACGTAAATTACCGATAGTAGCACAATGACCACAATAAATGGCGGCATGACGTATCCCACGACACCTAAAGTGAACATCGTGCTAACTAACCTCGAGAAGAATCCTGCAAAAACACCGGAAATTGACGAATCAATCTTATTTATATCATTTGTGAATCTGTTCATGATTCTACCCGATGGGTTTTTTTCGAAAAATGACATGGGTGAATGCAAAATTGAAAATGCCATCCTATTATGGAACACTGTAGATGCCTTGATAGCTAACCAAAGCTGCATGATTGAAGATGAGAAAACTCTCACTAACGCAGCACTCAATCCGAATAAAGCGTACACACCAATGAATTCCCAAACATTCGAATTCTTTCCAGATCCAGCATTGTGTTCGGTCCAATTCTTCAACCAATAATTTGCTGACACAGACAAAAACGATGCAAATACCATTGTGCAAAACCACACGATTACTCCAGGGACAGAAGTTGCTTTGAAGTACTCAAGGTAAACATCCGACTTGACCTTTCCTCTAGCTGACACTTCGGCTTGACTATTCAAATTGGGTAGAAGTTTTTGTAATGGCTCCCAACTGAAAGTCTCAACACTGGCTCTTCTAGTTGCCTTGAATTCGGTTGTCAAAGTCGATTCTGTCGAGATGTCATCCCCTGCTGTACTACCAAAATCTTGTAATAGTTCAAATAGTTTTGGATGATCTTTGGAATCTATTTCAATTGACGACACGGTTTCAATAATAGACCCATTCTCAATCAAGCTGATCCTATCGGCGTATTTCAAAATTGAAATGGAATTGGTGCTCATGATCACAGTTTTACCTCGCAATAACCCTAACAAAACTTCCTCCATCAATTTCTTACCCACATGCGAATCAACGGCACTCAAAATATCATCCAATAAATAGATGTCTGCGCGAGAGTAAACTGCACGGGCAAGTGCAAGTCTTGCTTTCTGTCCTCCAGACAACGATACACCTTTTTCACCAACTAACGTCTCATCACCTTCATTCAAAATCTGTAAATCTTGATTCAACTGACAGGCTTCCAAAGTCTGATAATAGAAATCAGCATCCCATCGATGACCGAATGTAATGTTCTCCTTCACTGACGCATTCATAATCCAGGGCAGTTGCTCGCAATACGCAACAGATCCACCAATTTTTATGTTTCCGTTATCAACCATTTTGAGTTGTCCCAAGATCGCTGATAAGAATGACGATTTCCCGGATCCAACTTTGCCAACAATACAATAAAAACACTCGGGTTTTACTGTGACGTCAATATCATGCAAAACCGGTTTTTCGGTCCAAGAGAATGTTCCCTTTATCGACACCGATTTGTCTTGCGTATACTCTACTTGGTTTGGATCCAATTCGTCGAGCCTTAGAAATTTATTGATCCGACCAAGTGCCACTGATGCCTCAATCATGCTGGTGATCACTTGCGGTAATGATAATAAAGGACTGGATAACAAATTCAATAATGCTAATGACGGGAAGACAATATCCGAAGTTAATGGAATATCGGATGTCAATGCAAATGTTGAGAAGGAAGCAAATGCCACCAAGAATGGGATAATGTTCCAAATAAAAACTGCAAACTGATTCACGATTCTGATTTTCTTCAAATTGGCCAATTCTTCATTATTACGAATATCTGAAAGTTTTTCTAGCATGGGTTTTTCCCAGGCAAACAATTTGATTGATTTGAAAGACATGAGGATTTCTTGGATGGTTTTGGATCGTTTATCTTTCAATTTCATTTGAGTTTTGTTGAGCTTTTTGGAGTATTTGACAATCAAGCTATTTATTGGGAGCAACAACACCATGGTCAAGATCCCCGACAAGGTAGCTTTCCCCAATAATGGCCAGAGCGAGATCACGCAGATGAAGATATCGGTGGGTGCGAGGATCAAGGTGGAGATATCTTGACTCACGCTTTGGATGCGGTTGACGTCGATCGACATGAGGTTGATGATATCACCCGTGCTTCCATTGGCCACTTTCAAGCTCTTTTGGTAGACGATAGCTGTCAAACCCGAGCGGCAGTTTAATCCTAGTTGCAAGTTGGTCAAGAAGTATTCATTGTAGAAAAAAGTTTGGATGATGGTCAAGGTGAACATCAGCAAGCAGATCAATGCTCCTTGTAAAAACGGCGAGTCGTCCTGAAAAAACAAGATCAACAAGCGTAATAGTTGTGGTTGCAAGAATCCGAGCAACTTACTTACTAGTTCGTAAAAGAATGATACCAAGGCGATCTTGCCAAATGCTTTTGCGAGCGCTAACACGAACGTCCAATCGGAGTGACTACTAGTTTTTTTGTTGTAGTGGTTCATGAACCTGGCGGCTGAGTCGTGGGCTGATAATTGGGTTGGGAAGTAGTCGGGGAATTCTGGTAGGGTATGGGTTTTCGATGCGTTGGCGATGAGGGGGTTCATCCAGCAAAAGGTGAATTTGTCAATCAAATTTGGGTGGTTTAGCAATTTTCTGAGCTTGGGGTTGGCAGAGTAATGTGCCACCAACGTGTGGGTTGGTTCATACCACTGGTACTCCAAGGCCAATATTATAGCGGCGTTGACCAAGTACCCTGCATTCAAGTCTAGCACTTTGTAGGCAGTGAAAGTTTGGTAGTATATTGCCACTTGAAACACCTCGAACATGGGCCAGAATATCAACAAGTTATCTAGCGGCACTGTCGAGTACAATGGTTCGATAATGTGCAACGACAACACCAACCCCAAGTTGGCGGCGTGGAGCCAGAAACTGGGGACGTGGACGCTGAGGTGCCACCAGCCCACGACCTGCCATAACACCAACACCAACTTTAGCACGTACATCAAGCCGGTGTCCTTGGGCACCAATTTCCCGTACCTGGGTGCTCGTAGCAACGACACCAATGTGAACAAGTTCCAAGTAATGGCGACGAGCGACCAGACATTGAGCCAGAGGACGATGAAACAAGGGTCGAGCGAGTTCCCAGCGGCGGGAGCTAAGGGAGTGAATAGCTTCTCTTTATTGCATGCGAACAAAGGCAGCATATACTAGACGAGGTACTTCAAAACTTTGTCGTTGTGATGGTTAGACATTGTCATCATTGAAACGCTGGAAGCGCCACAAATTCTGCTGCGGGTTCCTGGCGGTTTGGCAGCTGTGTACAGGAAAATACCAAGACGCAAAATGTGGTAGTTTTGCAAATCCGGAACGAATAGACTTGGGAAAATGACTTGGAGAGTAGTCTAAATGATAATTCTAAATCTGTTTGAATTGAGTAGATAGTTTTATTTAGTTTTTGATGACTGATGAGTATGGTTGTCACTACTAGGATGGTAAACTCACGTGAGACTACCAATTGCCACCACCGATCAAGAATTGTTCAAGGGCAATGATTTTCAAGGCAATGAAAATTTTGGGACGTAAAGGTGTTGGTAAGTTTGCAACTGAAGTCAATGGATACAACCGTTAACCATACGAGGTCAATCGATCAGTCAAACTCAAACACGAGTTGGGTGAGATTGAATAGAACCAAGATGAATTCAAGATAAGAAACAAAATGATAAAAAAAAGATGGGTTGAGCTAAAGTCATTATAGAGGTAAAAGGAACGAGTGAACATGGTAGAAGTAGAGTGTAATGTATCCTTGGCCGAGCACAAGAATGCTTCAATGGGGTGTTGCTCCAATCTGTTGTGAAGTCACTCAGCCCAGTGGTAGTAAACACATGACCCAAGGCTTGCCTAATTATAATGAAGTTATTACAAGAAAAGGTTGTTTGAGTTGTTGTAAGCAGCCAGTGCTCGTCGCCCTGTCGTAGACTTCCATCATTTTAAATTTTCCACAAAGTGGTAAATACAGAGAACCTTTACATGTCCACACAAATATGTTTCCAGCCATGGAAGATAGTCGCTCTCAATCAGACCTTATAAACTTTATTTAATATACACCGTTAAACAAAAAACAAAGTAGATCCAATGTACAACCAAGAAAACATTCCTATGTAACGAGTCAAGTATTGAACGAGCACCACAACTAGCTGACTTGACATCTACTTGACATCTGTATCAATCTGTGTCAATGCCACCCCATCAATTTAACGTTATAAACTAGATTAATTATACACAAAAAAGTAGTTTATACTAGTTGTAGTAAGTGTCTTTCGTTGTGTTTGTTAATTACCTACTCAATGTCAATCCCGTGACATTGACACTGTTTAGTGAAAATATCACATGACATGGATCATTTGCTGATTTTGATCCGTGTCGCAGCCGTTCTCCCGAACGAGGATTGTGTTGTCTGTCTGTGTGCGTGTGCGTGTGTGTGTGTGTGTGTGTGTGGGTCGAATGTTTAACCATCGCATCGTGCTGACTTTCACTTGCAGACGATGCGGCTGTGGCCAGCTCCACACCCAGAGCCGGATTTCGGCTCCGAAATCAACGAGCCAATATATTTGTTGGTAATTGCCAATGGATCGGAGTTTTTCTCATGGTGAGTGTCCCAAACCTGGAGAACCAATTGAATGCCGATAGCATCAGAGGAATGGAGGATTAGGGGATAGTTTTGATATAATAGATAGAGAGTAGTATACACGGTGTAAATGTAATAGGATCCTTCCAACAATTGGTATTATCCAAATTGATACTACCATTCAGGTTGGTTTTTTTTTTTGGGGGGAGGTCCCTCGGATAACCTTCATTATTAAATGGTTAGGTTTTATTGGCTTAATTAACAAAACTGTTTATGTACACACCCATAAGGCAAATTTCCCTTCATCTATTTAAAATAAACCCAGTTTCCCACACCCCCAACCCGATCTTTTTTCCTTTCAATCACAATGTTGTCTGCTAGATCATCTCTCAAAGCACCCCGACTCCTTCGTGGGTTGGCTACTGCTGGTTTAACCAGGGATTCGCAAGTCAACCAAAATCTCTTGGAGTCCCACTCCTTCATCAACTATAAGAAAAACTTGGAAAACGTCGACATTGTCAAGGCCAGATTAAACAGACCCTTGACTTATGCTGAAAAATTGCTTTATGGCCACTTGGACAACCCCCATGAACAAGAAATCGAAAGAGGTGTCAGCTACTTGAAATTAAGACCCGACAGAGTCGCCTGCCAGGACGCTACCGCCCAAATGGCAATCTTGCAATTCATGTCCGCCGGCATGCCCGCAGTCGCTACCCCTTCCACCGTCCACTGTGACCACTTGATCCAAGCCCAATTGGGTGGATCCAAGGACTTGGCCAGAGCCATCGACTTGAATAAAGAAGTGTTTGACTTCTTGGCATCGGCTTGTGCCAAATACGACTTGGGTTTCTGGAAACCAGGCTCGGGTATCATTCATCAAATCATTTTGGAAAATTACGCCTTTCCTGGGGCTCTCTTGATTGGTACCGACTCCCACACCCCCAACGCAGGTGGTTTGGGTCAATTGGCCATTGGTGTAGGTGGTGCCGACGCCGTCGACGTCATGGCTGACTTGCCTTGGGAATTGAAAGCTCCTAAAATCTTGGGGGTCAAATTAACCGGAAGAATGTCGGGTTGGACCTCGCCCAAAGATATCATCTTGAAATTGGCCGGTATCACTACCGTCAAAGGTGGTACCGGTTACATTGTCGAATACTTTGGTTCGGGTGTGGAAACCTTCTCGTGTACCGGTATGGGTACCATCTGTAATATGGGAGCCGAAATTGGAGCCACCACTTCAGTCTTCCCCTTCAACAAGTCAATGACCGACTACTTGAACGCTACCGGTAGATCCAAGATTGCCGAATTCGCCCAATTGTACCAAAAAGACTTTTTGTCAGCCGATAAGGGCGCCGAATACGACCAAGTCATTGAAATCGACTTGAACACCTTGGAACCCCATGTCAATGGTCCATTCACCCCTGATTTAGCCACCCCAATCTCCAAATTGAAAGAAGTCGCCACCAAAAACGACTGGCCTTTGGAAGTTAAAGTAGGGTTGATTGGTTCTTGTACCAACTCGTCGTACGAAGACATGTCAAGAGCTGCCTCTATCATCAAAGACGCCGCCGCCCACGGTTTAAAAGCTAAATCGATCTATACCGTCTCCCCCGGTTCCGAACAAGTCAGAGCCACCATTGCCAGAGACGGACAATTGCAAACTTTCGAAGATTTCGGAGGTGTGGTCATGGCCAACGCCTGTGGTCCTTGTATCGGTCAATGGGACAGACAAGACATCAAAAAAGGTGACAAAAACACCATTGTCTCCTCGTTCAACAGAAATTTCACCTCGAGAAATGACGGTAACCCAGCCACCCACGCTTTCGTTGCTTCTCCAGAAATTGTCACCGCTTTATCCATCTCGGGTAACTTGGGTTTCAACCCATTAACCGACTCGTTGAAAGACTCCAACGGAAATGAATTCAAATTATCGGAACCAGTCGGTGTCGGTTTACCACCAAACGGTTACGACCCAGGTGAGAACACCTACCAAGCTCCTCCTAGTGTCAGATCCGATGTCGAAGTTGTTATCTCTCCAACCTCCGACAGATTGCAAAAATTGACTCCATTCGCTCCATGGGATGGTAAAGACGCTAAAGGTTTACCAATCTTGATCAAAGCTGTTGGTAAAACCACTACTGATCATATCTCTATGGCTGGTCCTTGGTTGAAATATAGAGGTCACTTGGAAAACATCTCTAATAACTATATGATTGGTGCTACCAATGCTGAAAACGGAGAAGTCAACAATGTCAAGAATCTTTATACTGGTAAATACTCCACTGTTCCAGACACTGCCGCTGGTTACAGAGACACCGGACACAAATGGGTTGTCATTGGAGACGAAAATTTCGGTGAAGGTTCATCCAGAGAACACGCTGCTTTGGAACCAAGATTCTTGGGAGGGTTTGCCATTATTACTAAATCGTTCGCTAGAATTCACGAAACTAACTTGAAGAAACAAGGTTTATTACCATTGAACTTTGTCAACACTGCTGACTACGACAAGATCCAACCAGAAGATCAAGTTGACATTCTTGGATTGACCACCTTATCTCCAGGTAAGAACCTTATCTTGAGAGTTCACCCACACGATGGATCCCCAACTTGGGAAACTGAATTATCGCACACTTACAATTCTGAACAAATCGAATGGTTCAAGTACGGTTCAGCATTGAACAAGATGGCTTCCGTTGCTAAATGAGTTATTAACGACTGAATTGTATTGTTTTATTTATTCATTGATTTTAAGTAATCGTATATATATTTGTGTTCAATGTATTGAACTTATCTAAAAAGTTTTCATGAGAATGTATTAATTATAATGTAGACGCTACTGAGAAGTGTGTGTGGTACGGGAGTTTTAGTATATGTTGATATATTACTATGGCCAGGATGCATGAAGAAAAAAAATGAATTAGCCCGACGCGGGGGTCGAACCCGCAGCCTTTTGATACCTTTTTAAAGTGCGCTTTTAGTGACTTTTAAAAGTCAAACGCTCTAGCCATTGAGCTAGCCAGGCCAATTTTCTGACAAAAATTGTTGCGTAGTTTTCTTAACATAATTTATATCATGTGACATCACGTGAATATGAACGTGACATGGGATACATAGAGTTTGATTGAATAAACTCCATAACTGAAATAAACTTCCAACTAGCTTTGACAGATTGTCTATTCGGTTGAATTGACTCAAGTGTCACCATATTCCACATTGTTCCTAGACTCGACTTGGCTGATCAATAAGATTAGATATTCCAAGAGGGCTGTTTTTGTTATTGTTTTGAGCCAAAACAGCAATCAGATCCCAATTGCATCAATTGTTTGAAACTGATCCAGAAAATTAGATTTCGAGTTGTTTATACTTAGACGAGTGTTATGTCATTCCGACCCTATAGTGAGGAAGACAGAGTTGTCAGTGATTCATCTCGTTTTGAGTATGATCAAATAACACCTCGGAACCGATCCAGGAATCCATCACCAACAACTATCGACGATGGGAAGTCAACCACCACATTTTCAACCATAATACCGCCATATTCATCTCGAATGGACAAAAAGTTGCGTAACTCTTCGATACAAGAGAACTACGACGATATCTCCTACAATAACAGCAGACATCCATCGATAAAGGAGTCGCATGATAACAGAGCCCAACAACAGTTTAGCTCGCAAGTGTATAATGATGAGGTGAACTACGGGAAACAACGAGGACAAAAGACTTCTGTACCACCAACACCACCCGTCAAAGATTACAAATACTATTACAACCAACAACAACTGCATCCCCCTCAAGCACCTCCCCAACCCCAACAGTTTGCACAACCACAACCACCACTACCACGACGATCTTATGAAAGCTCACGTCCGCCCATGCAAGAACAAACACCCTACAACACCAACCATGCCTACGATATAGACTTACCCCAGCAAATGACTCCAGCAGCATACTATGGCAGGACTTCGAACGAGGGCGAGAAACCTAGAACGGTGCAAAAGCAAATCGAACATGACTTGATCAAACGAGTCATGAATCCAGATACTTGGACCATCAAGAGGAAGCAAGAGATCGACCAGGATAACTGGGTTGATGTCGAATACTCCGTATCGCTATTTGCCGTGTTGCACGTTTTCGAAGGAATCTGTGGTATAATTACGATTTCATTATCGTCGATTCTACTCGACCGCGACGATTCTATAGACCCTGGGTTTTACCGATATCTCTTATCGGATCTGATCATCACTTTGGCCATTTCGTTTTTGTTACTCACGAAAGCGGTGAACTACGAAAGCCGAAATGGAGTGTTTTACAGTATCCTAGCTACAATAATGAAAATCGTCTCGTTCATCATCGTGACTGCAGTTGTTATACCGAACCACGATTGTCACGTCAGCCAAGCCTGCCCTATGCGAAAAGCCTTAAGTTCATTTATTATCATCTGCACATTTCTTTGGCTAGTCAATTGTGTCATATTTCTCACCACGGTTTATATCAGTCATTTGGATTTGCTAAGAAAGATACCCAATCCTGCCATGGGGGACGCCAATGATGCTTTGCCTCCACAGCCAACTCCTGGAGGTGAGATGCCTCCTCCAGAAACGCACGACGAAAAGACGAGTCCACCCTTGAAGGAATATTTCCTCAACGACAAGGGCGAGATGTACGAGCTAACGAATGACATTAACACGGCCAACAAACGCAAGGTGATAGTTTACATGTAGTATATAAGAGTAATATAAGTATATTCGCTCAATTTCATCAGTTTGGGTTCAACATGCCAGGTATTTATTTTTTTTTGCTATTTACATGTCAGCTATACAAAGATTATGTACAATCTATTCTTCCTTTTTGTCCTTGTTGATCTTGTCATTAGAATCGTTTTTGCTCAAGTTGAAAAATTTGCCGAGAAACTTACCAATGCGGTGGAGTTGCGATGGGTGCAAGTCCTTCTCATCCACGGTTTCGTCAATCTTTTCGTCGACGTCCAATTTCCAGTGAGCGTCGGTACGCTTGGCGTTCTTATCGTCGAATGCGTCTGCCAAAGCCTCCAATAATGCTGTTTGTATGGGAGTTTCTGGCGTCAATGTTTTGACCGACAACACCACTTCGAGGTCACCTCGGTTGTTGATGTTTCGATTTATGGGCACCCCTTTATCGGGGATGGTCAACTTGCGGCCGTTCTGGACCCCTGGTCGTATTTTGAGTTTGATGTGTTGTCCGTCGATAGTGGGGACCACGATTTCACCTCCCAATGCCGCCGTGGTCATTTTGATATCTTCGTTGATGACGAGGTTATTATTGCGGCGGCTGAATTTGGGGTCTGGTTTCACCGACACTCTGACAATCAAGTCGCCGTTTCTGGTTTGGTTGTATGCGTCCTTAGCCACAAAGGGAGCGTCCCCGGCGCCAGGGATTCTCACGCGGGCGCCGTCGCTCACGCCTGGTGGCAAGTCTACTGTGGTTGATTTGGGCACTTCTTCAACCCCGTTACCTCTGCAGGTGCCACACTGGTCCTTCACGGGCACGGTGACTCCCAGCCCGCCACAGGTGTTACAAGTTGACGCCATGTGGAAGCCGCCAATGATGTGGGTTGCCTGACCGGTTCCGTGACAAGTGGAACAGGTTGACTTCTTTTTGCCTAGTTTCATACCGTTACCGCCACAGCTCTTGCAGGTGTCCACTGCCTTGTAGTTGATGGTGACCTTGGTCCCGAATATGGCGTCCTTAAACGAGATGCTTTTGAGCACCTCGATGTTATCCCCCATGTGTTCGGTGACAAAGCTGCCCTGTCGTCCACCACCACCGCCACCGCCTCTGCCGCCTGTGAACGCTTCCTTGAACAAATCCTCAAAGTCGAACCCCATGCCGCCAAAGGGATTACCTACCGCGCTTCGTCCAAAGGGGTTACCACCTCCCTGGCCGCCAAACGGGTTCCCCCCCGCGAACGGGTTCGAGTTCCCGTTGGCGTCGAACGCGTTGGCTCCGTACTGGTCGTACTGCGATCGTTTTTCCTTGTCGCTCAACAACTCGTACGACTCCTGAATCTTGTGGAACTTCTTTTCAGCATCGACTTCCTTGTTAACATCAGGATGGTACTTTTTGACGAGCTGGTAGTATGCTTTCTTTATATCCTTTTGGTCTGCCGACTTGTCAACCCCTAAAGTTTTATAAGGATCAAAGTCCAATAATCTGGCGCTCGAACTGTGGAATGGTCTAAAGCCAGGAAAGTGGATGTGGGTGTGCTTTATATTATTTCGTGCAGCATTCCGTACTATATGTTTGCAAAGATATCTCATCTATGTGTTTATGTTGTTATAATCTATCTTGAGTTGCGATGGTTTTATAAACCCCCAATACCATTGATGGTTCTAGAATAAAAATAAAAAAAATTTTAACATATTCACGTGATCTATAAATTCATAAAAATTGCGCTACCTGATGAATCACCACTTAGTCACATGTAAAAGTCCGTGGCTGAATTAAGTGGCAACTTGTCCGAGCGGTTAAGGAGAAAGACTCGAAATCTTTTGGGCTTTGCCCGCGCAGGTTCGAGTCCTGCAGTTGTCGTTAATTTTTTTGAATTTTTTTGTTTTTGAAGTAGTTGTAATGTGGTTATATTGTGGCCACTGTAGACTTAACTTGTTGTTGACTCTTTGTTTAGTCTTATACTTTTGTTAGTGTGTTTGCATATTTTTTTTGTAATGGCTGAAAATGTATCCTGTATATGTTTTGTAACTGGTATATCGTTTTGATAATCTGGTAACACTGTTTCGAATAATGGGGAGGCCACACAAGGAGTCGGCGTCCGAGTCGGAGCCCAAGACACCCAGCAACGCCAACAAGTCGTCGCAGCGAGTGAAGAACCAACAGTTGTTGCAGCAGCAACAACAGTACTTGTCAAAACACATCAACTCCAATGGACCCCAAACCAAACCCAGGGTCGATCCGCTCGACTTTGAGAGCTTGAGCGACGAGGACTTGGTCAACTACAATCTCAAGTGCGGGTTGAATTTGCCATTGCCCATCACCATCACCGAAGATATCCTCGACAGCGACGTGGGCCGCAAAACCTACTACAAAAACCACTCAAAACTCGCGGGCGGCATCACCAAACCGGAGTTGGCGAGCCACGTCAAGAACCACTTTGCCAACTACCCCGTCAAGGAGAACGAGGTCATCACAAACTTCTTATACAAGGTGAAACACCAGGACGAAGACTTCAAATTGTCGTTCAAGTGAATGAGGGAGGGTAGAGCTAGCGAATAGGTAAACCCACTCTGGAGTGTGGTAGTTTGATAGGCTGTGACTAGCGATATTTGATAGAGTGTACAGATAATAGATAATGAACCATCAGGCTAAATGTAGTAGGTTAGGTTTAAGATCACCTCGCAAACGAGGTTGTGAAATTACCACAGGAGTGGTTTCAACGAGAACTAACGAGACCAAATCTATGTAACTCATCATCTACTTACTACCAGCCATCGGTATATCTGTCGAATGGATCAATTTGCAGAAGGTATAGGTCACATGACCTTGGGGGTTGCACGATTTTCTATGGTGAAACTCAAAACTCTGGCTTTGAAGACTGATATAAGATATATTGGCATGGACATTTCAACCGTGATATTCGTGGCCACCATTGCCATTGCCTTTATATTCTTGAGATGGTTGATCTCGCCCATTCCCCAAACTAACGAGTTTGGACTTCCCAATGAAGAACCCACACAAGGTCGCTCGACAGCGGTGGCTTCTGCATCGAGTGCCAGTGCCCGAGGCTCGAGACGACAAGTGTCAGACAGCATGGTCGAAGTGGTGGCTACCATTGCCCCCAGCTTGACGCGTGAACAGATCGTATACGATCTACAAAAGACCGGCTCGGTCGAAGTCACCATCAACAACTACATGGAGAACAACAGCTTGCCATTCCCACCAAATGCCCCCAGAACCGCGCCTAGACAACCAGCAACCACATCAAACACAAGCAGAGCCCGGAGAAACCCTCCATCAACTTCGGCCAATGCCAAAGAACACCAGATCGACTTCAAGGCCGTGAACTTGTTGCAACGATTCGCCATTGACCCAAACGACCCCAAAGTGTCGAGCGATAATGAATTATTGGCTAAAAAGCAAGAAATGATCATCAACGCCAGGAACAGATTACTGAAACAGTTGAATCATTAACAGAGATCAAGTATAGATTGGTGTACAGTATATAGTTCGTGGTATAGTAATGGAAAATGAGCATAACTCATGATTTGATAGTCTAGTGTTTGGCTCAATATGTGCGCGAATTGACAACTAGTGTAGGAGCACGTCAAATATACAGCAGAATGAATATTGTGTTGTTCATTTATTATAGCATGGTCTTGCCAGGATCGTGTGGGATGTAATGTCAATAAGCGCTGCCAAATTGTGTAGTTGGTTAGAGCGCAGAGCAAGAACTGACAGATACTGTGGTTTATGGTTCAGCGTGTCTGGAAATTACTCGCCAGTGACAGTAGGCGCATCTAAGCGTCTGAGCTGATTTGGTAGACTGGAAGAAACGTTAATCAATTCATGTGGATTTGTAGCGTATCCCCTAAGTTCATGTTAACAACGTCGGTTGTATCCTCTTTTTGGTTTTGGTTTTGGGGGTGAAAAATTGATCAATAGTGGGGGTTTTGGTGTTGTCATCAACTTTATCAGGCTCGGCCGACTTCGCTACTTCTATTTCGGGGGTACCATTCATTGCTGGTTCATCTATTTGTTCGCGTTTTACTTCTTTGGGGGCATTCTTCATTTCCACGTCGGAAATTTGCAGTCGTATAGGTTGAGGGTCATTATACCTCTCACCAAACAACTTCTCGTCCATGTAAATTACCGAACAGAACCCATCGGCAGAGCTTACAATTATTTTGCTGCCGTCATGGTCCCAGCGAAGGTCGGTGATAGTTGAGTAGTGTAGATTGGACACAAATCCAATTGGTTGTAGGTTTTCCGTCGTATATAACAACACCGAGTCCTTGGTGGCGATGGAGAAGATGTATTTGTAGGGTAGATTTGTGATACTGGGGCTGCTGGTGTACTTTATGGGGTTGAAGGCAATGGCAATGGCGGGTTTATTGATGCCGCTAATCTTGAATGCCGGGGTAGCAAGATTATTTCTCGTGACCACATAAACCACGGGGCTTTCGACTCCATCCAACCCAGCTGGGGTTAGCATGAAGGCTCCGTCTGGCGAGAAGCACAATCTTCTGAAGAACGATTGCAATGTTTCCGAGTAGAACAAGGATTGGCTATTGAACTTGGCAAGCCTGTGCTGGATTTTGAGTTTGTTGTCGTTTAAGGTGTAGATGATCACGGTTCGATCTACCGATTGACTCAAAATGTACTCGTTCAACGGGTCCCAGTACACACCCTGAATGTAATGGCTATGGTCGGCAGCCGACGCTACTAGTTTGGACGTGATCTTATCGTTGTAGTCAAACAGGTAGACTCGTAGTATATTGTCCATCGAGCCAGTTACAAGGTATTTGTCGTCGGGAGACCAGCATATGTCGTTGATTTCCGAAGTCGACGACCTCACTTGGCAAACCACTTGCCACGATTCTTGAGGCTCGTCCTGGTCTTCGTCGTCGAGCTCCTTCAAAATGTTGGGAGACTTTCTCCACAACATCAAAGTACCATCGTCGCTGGCACTCGCAATCAAGTCTCCCTTCCTATTGAATCTGACCACATTGACTGCTTGTGTGTGCTTTCGCAACGTGCTTATGTACTCAATGGTCGGTTTCAGTTGATCATCGCTGTTTAGCTGCCATATTCTGATATTATTGTCACCACCACTTGTAACCAACCGCTTGAACTCCTGAGACTCTGAGTGTGGCTGGAAGTCAATCGAATAAATCGGCTGATTGTCGTTATGCCAATGCACTGTTATTGTGCTGGCGTTCATTAAGGGTTTAAAGATCAAACTACCAACTGTTTGGGTTTTTCATCGATACGCGTAAACGCCAATGAAGCCAAAGTTTGGTACATCTCTACAACATACATTTTACTTAAAGCAAATGACTTGTAGTCATACAGAGTATAGCACTCTACTATTTCTATCGTAAACCAAGCAATAATTTGGACATTTCTTACAATTTCGTTTCTAATTGTGGTACCAGATTTGTGCTGGCTCTCTACAAAAAGTTGTGCGCTTTTGACCAGACGGCTTCAGTAAGAGAATTGTATCGGTACCATTGCACCAGAGAATGGCTTGGACTAATGATAGATACAACAGAGAGCTGTTTAGGATATTGAAGGTTGAAGGCGAAGATATATTATCAACAGACGAATACGATACCCCAGACCAGTCAGAAGTGAGTGATCACGATTACACTACCCAAGAGGAAGACGAGGTGATACAGACGAGCAAAGTACAAAAGAAGGATGAGCTGGTGCTGGACAGCAGCTACAATGAAACGCTTGCAACTGAGTTTATGGAATTCATCGATAATTGTCCCACAACATACCATGTCACCAATCACATTAGTGAGTTATTGCGAAAACATGGGTTCAAGTACTTGGACTTGAAAGGTGATATGCGTGTCACCGAGCCTGGTTGCTACTACACCCAGAGGGACGACTTGACCATTGTCGCTTTCATAATCGGCGGCAAGTGGCAACCTATTCATGGAAGCTGTTTTGTCGGCAGCCACATTGACGCATTGTCGGTGAAGATCAACCCTGGTGGATCAATTAACCAGAACGTCGACGGCTATGAGTTGTTGAAGGTACAACCATACTCGGGCTCCCTCAATGCGCTATGGTTGAACCGAGATTTAGGATTGGCGGGGGCAATATTGGTGAGAGACCAGGGCCAGATTGTACGCAAGCTTATCAGATCACCCATCCCAATTGGGTTCATACCAGTATTGGCCGAGCATTTTGGCATCGACAAGACCTACAATAAGCAGACAGAAATGGTGCCGATAGTGGGCACCGCCGATAAACTGGACCAGGCTCCTCCCACTGATGACGAAACCAAATCGCCCCTCTTTGGCAAACACTCATTGTCGCTCTTGAGGTACATTAGCGAGTTATCACACACGTCACTACAGAATATAATCCAGATTGATCTTGACTTGTACGACACACAAGCTGCCAGTAAAGGTGGGTTGGACAATGAGTTCATATACTCCACCAGTCTTGACGACCGACTTTGTGCGTATGCGTCCATTAGGGGACTATTACAATCGCAAGCCAAGATACAATGCTTGTCAGAGTACGACGGGTTGATTGGTTGTTATTTGGCAAACCACGAAGAGATTGGAAGCAAATCAAGGACAGGCGCATACTCAGGATTACTTCGCGAGGTTATGGGCTCGGTGGTCAACTTAAGCAAAGACAACCTCAACGTGCACGAAAAGATGGCCCAGTTACTCACCAATTCGGTCATCTTATCTTCTGACGTCACCCATGCTTTCAACCCCAACTTCAGAGACATTTACCTTGAGAACCACCTCCCGTTATTAAACACTGGTCCCGTGGTCAAGATCGACACCAACATGCACGTTTTGAGCGATTCGCTATCGTATATTTTCTTACATCGAATATTCGACGAGTACTTGCCCGACTTGAAACTACAAGTATTTCATATTCGAAACGACTCTAGATCTGGCGGAACAATAGGACCTATTCTTGGGAACGGAACTAACATCAATGGTGCCAAGATTGTTGTCGATGTTGGTATTCCTATTCTAAGCATGCACAGTATTCGCAGTATATGTGGTTACAATGATATAGGAATCGGTGCCAGGTTCTACCAGGCGACCTTTGATAACTGGTCTTCAGTCATCAACAAGATTGAAGGATAATCATGCTAAATGTGTGGCGTGTGCTTATCGAGTGTTGTGGTTCGATGTAACATTATTCTAAGCCATCATGACAATCGATGTTGAGATACGCTACAATAGGGCGGCTATTGATGGAAAGCGCTAAAACCACGTATTTGATGTATTGAAGGATGCCAAACGTGGTGTCCCTCTATATGGGTTCTTCATTATGGCGAGAAGGTGTCATAGTGCCAATTACATGCTGTCTTATATGTAGATACTATTGTTTCACCTTATGTCAGATTTAGCCCAAAAAAATTAAAGTTCAAATTACATCTATGCAGCTGATTATCATATTTTGAAAAACTTTTTGTAGGGTGTGTTTCTTCGTAGAAGATGGAGCTGGAGTTGAAGTCAGAGACCGATACTGGGGTGGCCGAGTCGAGTTCAACCATTTCGGATAGCCATAAACAATATTTAATTGCAAAACATGGTACATGCGAGTTAGACCCTTTACCCACTGAAAACGAGGATGATCCTTTGAATTGGACTAACAGATACAAGAACACCCAGTTGGGTATGGTTGCGTTCCATGGATTCTTTTCTACATTTATGGCGTCTGGTCAGGTACCAGCCTTCGAGCCTTTGGCAGAGACATTTGGGGTATCCATCACGGCGGCTAGTTACTTGACCAGTGCTCAAATTATCATCTTGGGGTGGATGCCATGGCTATGGCTACCAGTGATGAATAGATACGGCCGCCATCGGCCATTGATGATATCGGCCTTGGGATCGATGGTATTCAACTTGGGTTCGACATTTAGCAGAAACTATGGCACTTTGATGGTCTTGAGATGTTTAGTTGCCGTGTTTATCTCGCCAGGGATAGCGGTTGGCGGTGCTCTTGTGGGAGAAACTACATTCAGCCATCAGCGAGCCTCGAGAAATGGGATCTGGGCGTTATCGGTAACATTGGGTACGATTGCCGGTCCCATTTTCATGGGGTTTATGATTGAGAGAGTCAATGTCAAGTATATTTTTGTCGTGTTCACGGTAGCCAACTTTATCCAGTTTCTCTGCTATTTGTGTTTTGGTAAGGAAACATTGTTCAATTATCAAGATTTGGCGACAAACAAGAGGAAACTCTGGAATGTGACACCAATTATCCCCGAAAACAAGATTACCTGGAAAGTAATATTTGGTCCGGCCAGATTGTTTGCCAACTGGCGAGTGAACTTGCTCGCACTTGCTTATGGTGTGGTTTTCACGTACGACAATATCGCCACTAATGTTGATTTGCCGATTATTTTCGTTCACAAGTTCCAAATGGGACCGCAGGCCATTGGTTTGCAGTTCATTGCCTTTCTAATTGGTATGATTTTGGGTGAACAGTTTGGTGGATGGATGAGCGACCGCTGGATGGCTAGTGCCCGAAGTAAGAATAGAGGTGCTCAATATAGGCTCTGGTTATCGTACCCTGGCTTCATAACCTCGATCATTGGGTTAGTTGTGTTTGGCTGCCAGGTGCAAAAGTTGACCCACTACAACATCACTCCCTTGATTGGGTTAGTGATCTCCTCGTTTGGGTTACAGTTGATCACAACCACGTTGATCTCTTATGGGGTGGACATAACCAACAAGTCTTCGGATGTGGCCTTGTTTATGACTGCTATTCGGCAAACGCTTGCGTTTGTGGGGCCATTTTACTTCCCGCCCATGTTTGTTACTCTAGGGTACGCCGGTACTTTTGGGTTGTTGGCGGGGTTGATTGGGGTGTTTGGTTGGATACCCATAGCTGGCATCCACTGGTGGTGCAATCGGCGCCAGGCGAGATTGAGAGTAGAGACGATTGAGACTGACTTGGTGGGCGGCGAGAAATAAGAAACCCCCGCCCCCACCCCAACTTACTTTATTTCAATAGGACACCGATATTAGGTCTTACAAGTAGCCGTGCAATCATTTGATATGGTGTATTCAGCAAATCAACTCGAGAAAACCTTACCGAAGTAAATGGAACATTTCAAATCAAGATGGCTGATGGCATTCGACTATGGCAGCACAAGCACCATGGTTGTCTGAGTTTGATCAACTGTGGTGCAACATTGTTTTGAATGACGACAATGGTACCGTTATATTTAGCTAGACTACGCAAGACAAACTTGTTGGAGGTGCCAAAGCGACGCACCAGTGCTCGTTCCACATTGTGGTGTAAACTTCTCAATTTGGATAAATTCATTCTCGTTTGAGTCCATTGTTGTAAACAATGGTGAAAGTGTGTGTGTGCTACCTACAGGGTGGGTTGACTTCCATTGCAATGGATATACATTAGATTAGGACCGTGGCCATTGCTATGTACTTTTGAGTCAGGTGACTCAACTTGGGACTGAGTCTTTGAGACTAATATATACAATTTAATCAGCATTCGAACTGTACTAGTAGGTTATAATCCTAGCTATAATCTTTAGTACTGTAGTACTCCCAAGGTCATTTGTAAGCATCACTTTTTGGGTAAGGGTATTTATGATTTTCCGGTTTATGACAACACCAATCCTAGGTAGCCTAGTGCCACCATACCCACGCCCCACTTCAATTTGGCCAAGTTTACGGTGTCGGCGGCGCCAGTCAGGATCAGGGAGTATGGGATAGACGTTACTTCCAAGCTGTTGGTGTAGTCCAGGTCGGAGAAGGTGGACATCAACTTCAAGTTGGTCAAGTAGTCGTTGGAGATGGGTGCTGCTGTTATGGGTGCTGTAGTGTCTATGAGCAAAGTCATTGAAAAGCCAGAGGATGGGAAAATGTGGTGGTTGGCGATGGATATAAATACCCTGTCGAACGCAAGGGGAAAAACTTAAGCATAAGCACCATCGGCGGCTGCATGGTGCTGATAATGGAACAACTGGTGGTCAAACGGAAAGTGAGCACAGCTGGAGGAGGGGGGAGGGAGACCTGGTGTACACCACAGGTGTGTACCAACTAACCCATGTGCTGGGTAGTTACTGTTACTCTAGTTTGTACCACCCACTTCCCAATCCACTTCTCAATCCACCGCGACACGATCGATGCGTCGGCGCCAATCTTGTGCGTGAGCTCTATTGTGGTGCCTCGTATTATTGCGAGTTCTGCTTGCTGATGTCAACACCAAACGCCAAAGGCAACCGGCAATATCATAGCACATACCAGTGCATGGGTACACATAGGATGTCGTCATATACCCCCCTGGCTACCCTAGGTTATACCAACAATCCAACCCCGGTTTCACAATCCAAATTGTGAAACATTCGTGTTTGGTAAAACATACCCATTGGCGCGACCGAGACCCATTGTTTAGTAGAGGTATGCGCAGTGAGTATAACCCATGCTACAGGTACTGGGGAATGTATGGTATTGTTTACGAGTATCGGGTTACATTGACAAGTGTAACAGAGACTGGAATGCGACTATCAATACTTGGCTTTAAGTTAGAGTGGTCAAAAGGTGAATAATGGTCACGAAACATTGATAATGAGTTAATATAATTAGAGAGTTTGTATAGTCTTTAGACTCGTTTAGGTATCATTGTGGTCATTACTGGTCCATTATCAAAGTATAAGTATTTACCCTGGTAAAACAATAACCATGAACACTTTTTTGTAAACGCGTATTGGAAGTGGGTTTACCAGAGTTTGGTTATAGTGGGTAACATAAATTAATTGAGGTTAGTTTACTGATAGGTTGGTGTCAAGATACTGGTTGTGCAATTATAGTAAATTTATGGTTCAACTTTACAGTTAGTGTACTTGGAAGTCTGGGTTTGGAAAAGTGGGTTGTAATGTTGCAACTATTTTTACAATTACATTAATATAAATGATATTGGATGAATAGTCTAATAAAGTAGATACATTTGTATATCATCAAAGACATCATATGTCGACAATTCACCCAACTGATAAAACTTAATCTAGTTCTTACTACTAAACCTGGCTTGTCCCCCACACGACTTTCTTCCAATTTTTCACCACGTAGCCCAATGTTGGCCCGGTTTTTGTTGATACACCCAAATAGAACCAGTACCACTCCCCCCTGGACAATTGACAGGCTGTTGCACACACACACACTCACACACACACACATAGAACTATATTTCCAGTGTTTCAATGGCGGTTTTAGCAGCATCCATCTGTACTCGTGGTGGTAAACCCTTGTTGTCGAGACAGTTCCGAGAGTTGTCCAAAGATAGAATCACAGCATTATTGGCAAACTTCCCAAGCTTGATATCAAACAGCTCCAGCCAACACACCAGCGTCGAAGACGAACACGTCCGCTACGTGTACCAGCCACTCGAGGAATTGTACATTGTGTTGATCACCAACAAAAGCTCAAACATCTTGCAAGACATTGACACCTTACACTTGTTTGTCAGTACCGTGTCAAACTTGTTGCGCAACGTCGACGAACACGAAATCTTTGACCAAGCATTCGAAATCATCTCGGCTTTCGACGAAATCATCAACTTGGGATACAAGGAAAACTTGACCATCAGCCAAGTACAAACATTCTTGGAAATGGACTCGCACGAGGAAAAGATCCAGGAAATTATCGAAAGAAACAAAGAATTGGAAGCAACCGAAGAACGCAAAAGACGAGCCAAGGAAATCCAACGCAAGGAATTGGCCAAACGCAACTTGGAAACAGTACCCCAGTCGTTCGACGCCTACCAAACGTCCCAGCAAGCACAGTCGTACCAACCTTCGTACTCAACTCCCGTCATCGAATCAAACCCAAACTCACAAACTTCAGTGTCGTCAAAACCATTGTCGGCGCGAGGCGGATTGCAATTGGGTAAAAAAACCGCCAGAGCCATGCCCCAGCCCGAACTCAACCAATCGTTGTTGACCAACCAACAACCCATCTTCAACCACGCCCCGCAATCCCACCAACAACCCCAACACTCGCCGGCATCGTACCCGGTCAGCCAGAGCGCATCGCCAGCACCAACCACCCCAAAAGTGGCCAACAACGGTATATTGATCACAGTCAACGAAAAGATCTCCGCCAGCTTGTCGAGAGACGGTTCCGTGTTGGCCTCCGAAGTTAAAGGTGACTTGCAATTGAGAATCAACAACTCCGAATTGGCTCACTCCAAGATCTTGTTGAAGACAGGCGGGAAAGCCTCGGGAGTACAATACAAAACCCACCCCAACGTCGACCGAAACTTATTCAATTCTTCAAACATTATCGGCTTGAAAGACTCATCAAAATCTTTCCCATCGAACGACCACGCGCTCGGGGTGTTGAGATGGAGAGTCGTGGGTAAGCAGGACGATTCCTCATTAGTGCCCTTGATAATAACCGCCTGGGTTAACCTCGATAACGCCGGTACCGCTACCGTCACTTTGGAATACGAATTGGTCGATGAATTTGTTCAGAGCGTGTTGTCTAATAACACGTCCTCAATCGATAACGTGGCGATCCTAGTCCCCATCGCTTCCGACGCTGTGAATATGGTGCAAGGTGAAGGCGTCGGGTACGAAATCACCCAAGACGGAATAATCTTCAACATTGAATCGATCACCAATGAAAATACCAATGGCTCGTTCGAATTCACTATACCTGCAAACGACGAAGATTCAATGTTCCCATTGCAGGTGCAATTCGAAATCAATAACACCACTGGTACCGAATCCGATAGCTCTTTCGGCAAAGTACAAGTTATAGACGTTGTTACCAATAACGAGGATGAAGAATCATTGCCGTTCGACTTGCATTTGAACATTGCTTCTGAAAATTACGAAGTTAATTGAAAATAAGTCGTCAAGGTATAAATTATAATATAAAGTCATGTATTTTATAGATATTTGAAAGTTTGTATTTCCAGAATGTGCAAACAACTTGAATATAAAACGAAACATTTGAATTGAAATATATAATGCATAGATGTGACCCAGAAGTGAATTTCTGAGGGTAGACAAGGGTACGGCGTGGATAATAATCAATCTCGATGCAAAATAATGCAAAAACTAAACCGTGTATGAGACACCACTCAATGCAATAGAAAACTTGATCCCCAAACCTTCTTCCTCGTTCATTTCGTTTAGGCGTTCCAATATCGATTTTCGTGGATCGATAATTTCTTGCTGGTCATGCTCCAATATTGGTTCCTTGACATGATTGACAATGATGTGAAAGTCTTTCAACGGGGTTGAAGAGCTGTCTGGCCATTTCAAACACTGTAGCTTCAATTGTTTCAATTCATATATAAGATGGTCAGGTCGCAAGTGTCCGTACAACTCAGAATCCAAGGTTGAATGGTTTGAACACTCAAGAATGATTGTGGATAGTTTCCCCGCGATAATCAATGGTGCCACCAAGTGCCAAATGTTGGCATTTGTATTCAACTTTGAAACGATGTCGCTTTCGAAATCGCCAAATATTAGGATCGACACCGAAGTGGCATTGTATGTAATCAAAAAAGCTGAGGATTGGTATCGGTGTTCACAGTTGGACAAATCGCCACTAGCGATCTTTCCGTGCGACAACTCAAACATGGTGATGGTATAATGGTTGTTATTCAAATTGAATTCTCGATTGTACACCTGGGGATTCAAATGGACCAACTTGAAATCGGGCATATTTGGCCATATAATGCCATTGAATATATATTTTTGTAAGGATCTCATTGTCACATTGGAGCCATAGATACTTCGAGGATTGGCATGGCTAAACCCTGCTGAATTGATCACCAAGGCAGCTATGTGATCTAGATGCGGATGGGTGATTAGGTATGATTTGATACAGCTGAATATCAATTGTGAAATTTTGAATGGCGATGAAATAAGACTATCTGCCAAACATGCAAATGGTCTCGAGGTACCGGTATTACAATAATCCTCGATATTTGGCATTGAGTCGCTGTAGTATATTTTTGTGAGTTTTGAACATGGCTGATTTAGATGAACTTCGTTGTAGATGATTTCGGTCAAGGACGAAAGACCAGCGCCGGCATCGATGCACAACAATCGATCCAGTCGTGTTGGATCTTGCAAGATCTCGTGGTATGTGGTATCGCATGGTTTGATTAATATTGCACAAGTAGTACCTTCTAATGGACCACCTGAAGACCCCAAAAAAGTGATCTCAAACGACATGCATGGAGGTTATAATGGTGATGAACAATGAAATTTATATCTGTGAAAACGTGAGTTCGACGTAAAAGCGGGAAAGGTTGGGGAACTTGTAGCAAACCTCAGTTGATTTGAAAGACAAACTTGAAATTTAAATTTATGGATGAAGTTCCAGTAAGTAGTGGTTCGATCAATCTGGGTCCACCGTGCACGCAGTACAGCTTTGACAATGGTGTGTACGTAAAGTGGCACCTAGATTCAAATGTGCTGAGATAACAGAATCTATATCAGCGACGCCGCTGGGGTCGATGTTATGATATTAAAATACGACAAGCAAAAATTCCCAATGGAAAAATCAAGATTTGCCGGTTTTATGAAATAGAATTGACAAACACACAATGTAAGTTGGCAATGGAACTTATAACCCAAGCACGATTGTCAGTGACAATTTTTTTCTCGTTATCGATTTTGATCGGTTAGATTGTGACCGAAGTAGGACCGCGAAGTAGTTGACGCAACACCAAGACCAAGGCACTGATGCAACAGATGTTGACAATAGTTCTACTGGCGAATCCGAGGTGACCGAATCAACAGTAAATCAATGGGGTAAAATCAACCAAGTACCAAAATGCAATTTTTGGAAGTTCGTGATTGAAAACTGTGGTGGTTTTAGCGGCAGTGACAACAGTTCACCGTCAAAGTGCACTAGAATCACACTTACTCACGATTTGCAAGTTATAACTGCCAGCGATGAAACAATGAACCAAATCGGGTAGAAGTCACGAGAGGTTGACTATCGACTTTTTAAAGGTTTGACCGGAGTATTATGTTGTAGTACGCTAACGGTAACAATCGATATTTTTTGTCACCAACAACGGGTTGATTGTCTGTCTTGGTAGCAATATTGTTTCCACTTGACACTAGCGTTAAATCACTCAGGAAAAACGGGTGACAAAACAAATGTTATTGTTTGTAGACTGGTAGAATGGGTATATGCAACAAAACAAACTCGTTGCTCTCAGTGTGGGTGGTCGAGCAAACAGTTCAACCAAAGATAATTTTATTTTAATTTCACCGTTGACCATCATAAAGTTTAATCTTTCTAGAACAATAAGCCTCCCAGTTAGGCAATGTTCTAGAAACCCCACCGGGGGGAAATTTCGATTTAAACGAGATTCTCGCCAGCTGGTCGGCAATAAAGCACGATCTAAATGTAACCTAGCATATACCCAAGTTGTTAGCCCCACACCTATCGCGTTTTCCTGGGTTTCTACTGGGGTCTACCCTTGGTTCAGATGGTCTGACTGATTTTATTTTTTGCAAAACAAGGCCAATGGCCACCAATTTTTCAAGCAGGATCCATCAACCGCCATCAACAGCCTTCGCCACGGTTGGGAGACACGTCAGGGATGGAAAAGTGAATGAGAAAAAAGTGGGATTTTAGTTAGCGCTGATACAAAAATTGGTGCAGAGGAACAAATGTAGAGTACAAGCAAGCAGTCTGGCTGGGTTGTACCTGGACGATAGACCTACACACCTTCACGGTTTGCATATTTATTTTATACAGCCAATCTATTGTTGAGCGGACCCATAGCCGATTATATCCTTAGCAAATCTCCAGCTTTGGTTGTCTACGGGTAAGTGTTTTTCAAACTTGAAATCCAACTTTGAGTCCTGGTCTTGTTTGATGGTCACAAGCGAGAATTTATCCATAGAACGGGCATCACGATAGAACAACACACGCATACAGTCGTTGATCACCTTGCGCGCGTCTTCCTCGCTGACATTGACATAGTCCTTATCGTAAGGTATCAACTGTCTCAACAATGGAATGGCCAAGTGGTTCCCAAACCCAGTGGCCAAAGTCGACGATCCGTACGACACTCCCAACAAGTCGACGTACCTTAAGAACGGAGTTCTGTCGTCGTTGAACCCACCCACAAGCACGGCGTTCCACAATGGGTCCATTTTCGATCGGCGCTGGTACAACACTCGACACAAGTACTCGTGCACGTTGGGCGCGCGCAAGTAGTCCATGTTGTCGGTGTCGTAGACGTCTTCCTCGAGCACAATCTCGTCCAAGATGCGTTCCAACTGCTGCATGTCTGATATGTCTCCCGATATGCCCACCACTGTTTCTTGTCCCACTCTGATCAAACGCTCAATGTTGTTGAAGCGCAACAAACTGCCGTAGCTGCCCATGTTGTCGGCAGCCATAATGATCCCATCTTTATATTTCAAAGCAATGACTGAGGTACCGGTGATTATGGGATTCTGGGTGTGTTTCTTGGGGAAGTCGTTGTTGTGGTTATCAATTGCCTGAGCGTTGGCAATTTCGTAGTTGTACTGGCCGTAGGTGCTGTCGCTGGGTCTACCCCAGTGGTATGGATCGTGGTTCATTATATATATCTGTGTGTAGTTGTGGTCTGTTAGTTGTTAATCCTAGCGGTTGTTTCCGTCTTAGTGGCGACAATTTTCATTTCATCAGAATCCGGTATATAAACCAAGTACAGATGAACCTTCAACAACCTATACCCAGTGACGAGGAGTATGGAGTGATATCAACTGTGACAATTGTCAGTTTCTACTACATTTTATCCTTACATGTTTCTTTTCAAATTTCTAATTTATATTAACTATATGAATGTTTCTACCATACGAGGTCAGCACCACCGCTGGTGATATCGTCAATCTCCATATCTTTAGGCGCTTTGTATTGGAACCTGGCTGGCAATTCGGCTCTCGAGAAGAATTCTCCATCCTTGGCCTCGATCGGAGTTGAGTTGTGGTGGGTGGGTTCGGATGAACTAGTGCCCAGAGTACCGCTGGGCAAAACCCCGCCGCCCAAAGGGTGTGCTTTAGCAACAGTAGTTGCTTCTAGAAACAAAGTTAGTACACTCAAAGCTTTCAAATCAAGTTTGCAATCGATCCCGGGGGACGGAACATCAACCACAAACTCTTGATCAAATCTGGATAGTACATACTGGAAAATGAGTGAGGACCACCTACAAACTTTATAAGTGGCACATGCTTCAATAACGCCATGGTTTGTCTCATTGTGTCCTGTTGCTTTCTTAAACACTACCTTTCCCATCAGTTGACCAACGATATTGCGTCTCATTGGCGCTCATTATATATGGTACTGCATATAACCTGACAATTTAATTTTTGGCTGCAAATTCCCAACCAACGGAAACAATGATGAACAAAAAGAAGGGTGTAGGTGGGGTAAGTGGGTGAGTGTCTCAAGGTGTGGTTTCTCAAAGAGTGCTTTGAAGCTCGATTTCACCTCGCATTTGTTTGATGAGCTCGAGTACAGACGTGGTGGCGGCATTCACTTGCTCACTATCGTAGACATGGGTACGATTGATATGGTGGCGGACGCAAAGATGGAACTTGCTCAAGCTAGTAAGCTCGCCGTGGCGTCGCTCAATGGCAAATTTCCCGTAGCGGTCGTGGAACACTACCCGTGGGTGATAAACATGTCTCATTACTTGTAGGTCCCAGGGAGCATTAAGCTCGAGGTGTTTCACCTGGGGGTAGCACAATGCCTGGTGGATAAAGTGCTCAACCCCAGGGTTGAGCATGGTCAACGATTGTAAGTTGGGTCCGATTTCTTGGAGACTCAACATCCAAAACCCCCCACGCACATTTTCCAAATGAAGGTGCACCAACGTCAAGGGGAAAAGGATGATTGAACCCAAGGCAAAATCGCAGTTGACCGCTTTCAACGACTTCAACGACTTGGGGAGCACCTTGATGTCGCAGTCCACAAGCTCAAGGTGCTCGTATGGCAAATCATAAAGGGTCCACGTTTTGCTAGTGAATTGCATACTGACAAACTTGGCGCGCCGCAAGCAATGCCAGTTGGTGGCACTCACCGGTACCTTCATCACAAATGTGGCCGCATACACGTTCGGAACAAGCGTATACTTGCGACACAAGTCGTCAATGTACTGGCGCGAGTAGTCGAACGCCTGGGCATCGATACCACTAACCTTACCAGCAATGCTCCTACTCCCAACAAACTTCAACACGTCGTAGATCTCGCTGCAATTGCTATCGGTATATTGGATGCAAACATGGAAACGAAAATCAAGTGTCTTCATCATGTGCTTGACTCGAGCGTCGGTCATATACTTTTTGGAAAACCGGCTCGTGAACCCAAACACAACAGTAATGGCAGTGTGTCGGTAGTGTCGCTGAAACTGGCGCACCCACTTGGTCGCCTTCGTGGCTTCGAGAAACTTGAACCGGCTTTCGTCATCGAGAAAATCAAATATATTGCCAAACGTGTCGTGGTTCAAATCAAAGATACTCATGGGAATATAACAAACTTGTTTTGTATGAGTCTTTTAACCAGCTTGTTGCATCGTAGTCTTAGTCTGAGTAAAGTTATACATTCCCAAAACAACCAGAATTAAAAAGTCAAAGCCAAAGCTAATCAGTGTTTGGTCTCATTCTTAATTTTGGTAACTCTGCCTGAGTCTAACCGTATCAACACCCAGACAGCTACCCAATCTAGTGTAGACCAAACAAAAACGACACCTCCAAAAGTTATGTTGTGTGCGCTATGAATTCATTATTGGTCAGTATAAATCTTGAAACAATGACTTGAGTCGTATGTCTAATGGAAGACCACCAACCTATAACTCCCAAGTTCCTACTAATCATAGTAGTGAAACCAGCTTCCAGAATACCTGCATATTGACCCAAAAATGGTTGCAAATGGGCGTGAAACGATTGCAAAATTCCACTGGTGGCCACAATGGGGTTGAGGCTTACTGAGCTATGCGATGAGGTTATTGTGAGAATATTGTTCACGTTGTACCAACAGACAAGAAGTGTCCGGGATGTCATAGCGTTAGTATCGACAAACAAACAATTTTACTACAAGTTCATGCATCTTCCTTATGTATGGTTCCCTTACACGATAACCGGTGTGGTCCCTCGTTACAGCCATGGCATATATGTTGCTAATATCATTGGTTCACCAGCAATAAACATGGACAATTTCAGTAATCTTCGCTCGCTCAACATTCAGATCACCAATTTGATGTTGTTGAAAGTGTTGGCGACATTGACACCCACACTCAGGCAATTGACTGTGATTGTCAACGGCAAGGTTGAATACACTCCGCCTCATTTGATTCAAGACCTTTACAACAACCTATCGTGTCATTTCCATCTCGAGTGTTTTCGCTTATCATCATCCAAACCATTGTTGTCGCTGAAGTACCGCCAGCTATTGGAGGAGAAATCGTACAGAAAGAAATGCTTGAATATGATGATGAGTAAGTGGGATCAGTTTGTGGTGGAACTTGGCAACTTGTTCTACATCATTATCCTGTTGTCTCGCGAATCTATCAGGTTTGTGCAAGTGGAGTTGGTTGATTTGTCATTGATATTCAACAGCACCAACAAAAGAATGAAGCTCCCCAAATTAAGACTACTTGCGTTTGATAACGCGTCAATTGCTCGATTGAAATTGTGGTTCAAGCCGTTTGTCAAGGCAAACCACGGCGTCGCCGTCACCATCAACAATAGTTTCGAAAATAACTTGCTCTTGAGTGAAACCAATTTGCGTACCTGGGTACCATTGAAAAACCCCAAGTTGGCATTAGCAACCATCAAAGCTGATTTGAACATTCTGGATCTTGGATGATAAATAACTCGAATGATAATCTATCCTCATAAACTCTAGCTAGATTAAACGCAGTTCAAAATTACCCATTGTAAAATCAAATATACTGAGACCCAATGATACTTGCAGACTCTACAACTCAGACCTACCATCGACACTCCCTCTCCAGCGTTACTATAGTTAATATACATTGCAATCAATCAAGTAATCAACGGTAGCGCTCGACTTTGGCAAATGTTAAACTAACGAAAAAAGCCAACGCTTGTTACAAGCTTGAAAGTAACCACCATGTCTGAAGCTAAGTTAGACAGAACCATTGCCAGGTTTCAGGGCAAGATAGATAGTGGCTCGTATTATGAGGCCCATCAGACATTGAGAACAATCACTAACAGATACGTCAAGTCCAAACAATATTCAGAGGCCTGTGAAATATTGTACCAAGGATCGATAATATTGAGCAAGAACAAGCAGTATGCCTCATCGTCCGATCTAATAAGTTACTTGATCCAAGTGTACCTGGAAGCTGGTATTTCAAGTGAGAATAAGGATGCCAAGTTGAAATTGATCGAGTTGATTGGCAATTTGCCCGATGACGAGTCGTCGTTGATTGATTTGAGTAAACAAAGTTTAAACTGGTCCAAGAATGAAGACAAGAATAAGTTTGGTGATTGCGACTTGCACAGTTTGTTTGGTAACAAATTTTTGAATATAATTGGCAAAACCGAAAATGACGATAAGACATTCGCCATTACCGAGTTTCACTTGATTCTCGGTAATGTCGATTCATTGCCAAGGTACATTGTGTTCCTTTTCAATTGGTTTAAAAGCAATCCTCAGGTCGATTCGGGGTTATTCTTGTCGAGAGCGATCATAAACTACAGTTATTTGAAAAATATGAAATTCATCCAAGAGTCGTTGAACAAGTATCTCATATTGTTGAAGAACCACAACTCCAACTATGAGGATGTAGTGAACGACGACTTGGCTATACTATTTTTCCCCGAGTACCCCCTCGTGAACTTTTTGCAATTGTTGGTGTTGACGCTCGGCAAGAAGGATTGCGCCAACAAGTTCATGGGACTATACAACGAATACAAACCCATGTTGGAGGATTACGGCATCTTGAACTCGGTCGAATATATTGGTAAATTATACTTTGATTTGAATTTGGGTAAACCAAAATCGGGGAACATGATGGCCAACTTGTTGGGTGATTTCTTCAAATGAAAACTCGCCTTTGTCCACCACTTATACACTACATAGCACTTCATTAATACGTATCACTGCCATCCTTCACAAGACTCGACGAGTCCAACGCTTGTAGCAACTCGGGTCGTTTCGATTTGAGCAATTCGTGTTTGGCTTCGGAGTAAGTACACCATCTCCGTTCTCGTTTCTTGTGCTCAGGCCATATCTTGGACAAGTTATCCACTACCAACTCGTAAAAGTGGAACTCGGTTTTTGGTTGGGGCTTTAATGGATCAAATTCGCCTTTGATGATTGGGGCCTTCTTGCCTCGAAGATCGTATACTACTGGCAACTTCTGGGTGATTTTGCCTTCTACACCAGCTTCCTCCCACGATTCTCGCACCGCGGTCAATATATAGTCGTCAGTTTCGTCTTCCTCTATTCCTCCTTTGGGCAACACCCAGTTCCCCTGATGCACGCTTGACAGGATCATAATCACCTTGTCCTTAGCTTCGTTCAAACAAATACACCCTGCAACCATCCGTGCTCCTGATTCTACATTGTACACCTGGTTGTCTCTGCCTTCTCTGGCTTCTGTAGCTTTCTCTGTCATATTTACTGACAAACCCACTCGTTGATTTGATTCAGCGTTTGCGAAATTTCAGCGGGTGCTTTGAATCTGAATCACCATCATGAAATTACTCGGGGTTTTGGCATTGGCGAGTGTCGTGTTGGCACACGGTGACCACGGCAGTGGTGCTTCGAAGAAACCAGATCATTTGAACTGGGAGCAGTGGCATATGGTGGAGGAGCATGGGTTGGACATTTATGACGCCGATACCTTGTTCAAGATACATGATTTGACTAATAGCGGCGAGTGGAGTAAGAATGATATATTGAACTTGTATGGATTGTTGCGAGAGCTGGTGGTGGGAGATGGCAGTGGTATGGGCCAACACGATCATTCACAAGAAGCGTTTACTCAAGAGAATAAGAACGAAGTGGTTGACACTATATTGGAGCTTATCGATACTAATAAAGATGGCAAGATCTCCCTAGAGGAGTTTCGAGAGTTCAGCAAGAAAGGTTATAGACTCCCTGATTTTGGGTACGGCCAGGGCCATCATTTAGATTTCGAAAGTGAATATGAAGAACACCACTGGTTGGAGTATCACCAAGACCAAGATCCCGATGTCTTGATCAAACACAAGGAAGACATAGAACACGAGTTGCTACACCATGAGCATGAGATCGACCAGTCTCACGACGAGAACTTGAATCAACGACAAACTTTTCAAAACCATTTATCAAATATCCGATTAGAGAACTTGACTCCCAAGTATGCAAAATAAATATATAAATGTCAGAACGTGGCTGTGGATCTAGCTGCGTATTGTACATGTCTATTGGTTCACTTTTTAATTGACTTGAACGCACAATCCCTCAATTCTTGCAAGTGTTGTTGGCACTTGGAGATATCACTATTGTTCATGCGTAAGCACGCTTCGTATCCTTGTAGTTTCCCGGCACACACAGTGTGTATCTTCTGAAATGTTGGCACTGACCGTTTGATACATCCCGCCAATTGAGATTGCTCCTGATCGCAATCTTTATCTGTAGACATGCACTGGTGAAAAGCCAAGAACTGTTGGGGACAGTACCTGGCTATATCCTCTAACAATATCTGGTCCAACACCGACGATTTGGCAGACATTTCGTTGGTAGTTGTATGGTTTTCTGCTACAAAGGTTTGAAAAATCGCTAACTCACAAAATTTCTGAAATCAAATTCGACTTGGTGAGCTCCATGCAATGAAATATCAGTACAATATACATTCTGTGAGGACGACGTTGCTATTGATCCTAAGTTGGGTGCCAGTGGGGTACACTGTGTTGAAACATGGCGTAAGTCCGTACCAGATCACTGGGTTTTCCATGGCGCCTTGTCTTAATCCTGGGTTGGAGCTGACAGAGAACGACGTGGTATTGGTGAAGAAATATGGGTTGAAAGGGAAGAATGGGCTAGCCAAAGGCGACATAGTGGTGTTTAGGTCGCCATACTACCCTGAGAAATTGTCAGTGAAACGAGTAGTGGGAATACAAGGTGACAAAATCAATACCAGACCGCCGTGTCCAAAACCGCAACAACGTATACTAAGGAACCATGTGTGGGTAGAAGGTGATAATGCGTTTCATTCCGTGGACTCAAACTCTTTCGGCGCTATAAGTCAAGGGTTGATAGTGGGAAAAGTCATAGCGGTGATATGGCCGTTATCGAGGATAGGAGTTGACTTTTCCAAAGGCGGAAGAGACCCACGGGATATGGATGAGGTTGTGTAGATGACATGGGAGTATGTAAAAAGCGCCAATTAGCAAGCGCCAATTGACAATAGCGTCAATGACATGCAATGAGAGTGATATTGAAGTATTTGATGTTATTCCAGGTTATACGAAGGATATGTCATGACTGATGCCGCCGGAGGCACTGATCGTCCATGAAACCAATTTATAGAATATACATAGACTAATTTCATAATATTTATTAATCGTATTAGCGGATACTTGGCAAACTAGTTTATAACCCTTGATACTCTTCTACTTTGTTATTCGTGTCGGTTACCTTACAAGAATCAATCTTTATCACGAACAATGCATTATCTGCTGCTTTTATGTAATTCTCCGCTTGAACTTGGTCAATCTTGGAGTTATTTTGATGTAATGATATGTAGAACTCGTGGGATTCGGTGTTTGGTTCAATGAACTCTGCTTTCCCTGCCAACATCACTGACACTCGACTGATTTCATTCTTGTTCAAGTTGGCTAGCAACTCGTAAAGACTGTTTCTTCTTTCCCCTTTAGGCTGGTCGTTGGTCTTGGCCGAGATCCAGTCATGCACCAACAACGAGACATTAGGGTTGTTAATCATATTCTCATACTTGGTTGAGTCCTTGGGCGTGGTTATTATTATCATATCCACCTGGTCGCGATGGTAATACGTGTAGTTCATGAGTGTCACATGGGGAATATCGTGCAAACTGGTAGCCAAATGAACAAATCTAGTTGATTTCAACAAACTGGTGACATTATCAGGTAACTTCTCTGGCATCTTGTGAACGATTGGTGGTTTGCAATTATCCTTAGTAATTGGTAGTTTTTCAGATTTGGTCCTGTAGACAAATTGCCAGCTGAATTTGATAAGATTGCTGATAACAATTGAGAGAGGTAGAGAGACAACGTTGGTTTCATATAGAGATGGTGATGTGTCGGTATTACGGTTGTCACGACTGGCATTGGTAGAATTGATTCTTTTTCGATTTTTGTAAATCCGGGGTAAATCCCTATCAACCATCATTTTTATACAGTCTATAACCTGGTCAATCTTTTGAACATGTTAGAATCGGGGATCAACGTGGCAAGCTCATCAAGGGTAACGTCAACTTGCACCATTCTATTGTCATCCACAACCAAGCTTTTGGGTTGATTGGTGTTAACCGTGTGTCCACCTTCGTTAGTGGGTGAATCCAATAGTAACCCTAATTTATACAACACCTCCCACAGGTTCTTCATAACCTTTGACGACCAAATCTTCTGATTGATCTTGAAGTTTCTCAGTATATTACTGTCGAATGCATTATCGGCGTTATTAGTGGTTGCAATGATATTGAACGACTTTATCATGTCAGTATACTCTTGATACGCGAGATTGAAGTTTAGTGTTGGTAATTCATATTTTTCAATCCATCGAGCCGCCGCGATTGTCAAAAATAGCTCTAGTTGTGATAGTGACGATATGATACTTTGAATATGATTTGGATATTGGTTTCGTTGATGTAATGGAATCTTTGCATCCTCTAGGAATGGCGATGGAAGCGTTAGTTGGGAAATGGGATAGACAAAGTTGTTGTTGAATGCTTTGAAGTTTTTCAAGGTGTAGTAGTTTTGGAATGCAATTTTGAACAAGTTTGATGTTTTAGCCGCAAATAAGTTGTCGATATAGTTGTTCCACGCTCTTCCATATTCGCCATTGTTCAAATAGCCAAGACTCTGCTCACCCAACTTGAGTGATAGCTTGGCATCGTTCCAAAACTCTTCAAGCGTACTCGATTTATTTATCAATATCAACCGTTGCGAAAACCTACTTCGTACTCGTTTCTCAAGTGATTCTCGAACGGTAATTTTCGTGGATACTCCAACAATGCATATAGGAACCGAGCTCGTTTGACATAAGTCAAACAAGTTATAGAGTAATGTTTGCTTGTTATTGTTAGTGAACCGATCAAACTCGTCGATAATGAATATAATGGATAGTCTGTGTTCATTATCATCAACCTTCTCGCTTTTATCTAATGTAGCTAAGATGTTGGCAAAGGTATCATTGATCGCTCTCAGCTCAAACGTCATATGATCTTCACTTTCTCGGCCTAATTTGCTATCTAGCTGTTTTGCAATTTCCCTCAATGCCACATTATCATCGGCATGAATGAATGCATTCAATTTGATGGTGATGAATTTGTGGGGATGTTTTAATTCGAGCTTTTCAAGCGCCGTGTTGATCATGGCACTTTTACCAGAACTCCGAGGTCCTATCAATAGCACAGAATGCCCCTCGTTGTCTTGGATTGTATGTTCAAACATTCGATATATATCTTTATACTTGTCACTTAGACTTGATTCTAGCAAGTTGGTGAAGTTTCCAGTCAATTGTTTGGTTATGATTTCTTTCATCCTGGTGACATCTTCTTGACTCACCTGGATCTCCTGAGGTAACTCTGCCTGTGGTTTATAATGATCACTTTCTGCTGTTTTTTGCTTTTTCGTGTCCCGGTTTTCACTCAAGTCATCGCTAGCAATTATTACCTGTCTTTTTGACGTCAGTGGTTTCACTTTCTTAGTATCATGGGTTTCGAGTTTTGACTGGCGTCTAACTTTCTGTAACTTGTCTAGAAAAGTTTCACCACCTGGTTTTTGGCTATGAGGAGTATTCAATGAAGTATTGAAGACACTTTCTTCGTCGGACAAGTCATCTAGCTTTGGCGACACAATTCGATCAAGTTGAACAGGATTCGAACGAACCGAATCTGTAACATCCAGTTTATTCAGCTCGATGGAAATGGTTTTGTCTTTCAGACTACCTTTCAGCAATTCAGCAAGATCACTTTCATCTTTCTCAATCGATGCACGCCGTATACCCTCTGGTTTTGTGGTTTTCTCGTTTGTGTTTGGTGGAGATGAGTTGATTGTTATTTGCGATGGCACACTCAATGTAGTATAATCGGTTGTTGTTTTCAGTGGCGATGAGTCAGGAGCATTGCTGTTGGTTACCTTGATACTTCGTGCATTGACATTGGCACTTCTGACATTAGTGTGTTTTCGAAGACTTTTGAATGATTTTAGAAACGCTCCTCGTTTGGATTTGGGTTCTTTAGACTCTATAATCGTATTCAGCTCCATTTCGTTCCCATCTTCCTTGTGCTGGGCATCTGCCTTTGCATCGATCTGGTGTAGACTTTTCTTTTCCCGAATTCTTTTCACCAAATTGTCTGTTTCCAACATTTCTTTCGACATTTCCTTGATGGACGAGAATTCATTCTCGAAATCAGCTTCGAACCCACTCATAGATAACTAGATGTGTGTGCAATCACGCTTCTGGTGTTGATGTTTACTTTCCACTCACAAGTCAATTTTACAACCACTGCGAAATCAAAACTTACCACAATAAACTGTTATTGAAACAATGGCATGAATAGATACAACTATGGATTAAATGAGGCTGAAGAACTGGCATGAACGATGGATCATTGCCCTGGTTGGGCGTATCAAGTTTGGATTCATATTTTTGATATCTAACAAATGGAATTGTCAATGAAACATCACTCATACGACGATGCCCAAATCAGCAATCTGAATCAGCTCTGTCTTGCGTTTGGACCAGATGATTGTTTACCAATACAGACAAGCTTTGCTGTTGTTTGTTCTATGAAGAATAAACCTACATAATTTGAAACGTTTATCAGCTGAAAGTCGGTTGCACATTGCTCAAGCTGGCAACCAGGATAGTTCGGTATTTGCAGAGAAGAAGCACTTTGTACCATTGGCAACTTTACACGTTAACCTTGAAAATGATGCATGCAATCACTTCAAGACTTGAATTGTGAGACTGTGGGGGGCACATTTTGAATCAGGAGAATTCGAAAAAGAACGTGGATTTCCTTGTGCTGAGATACCACCCGATGTCATTGATCAGACCACTGGTCATTAACGTCAAAGCTGCGCTGTCAGAAGTTGGAAACTTTGGTTGCAAATGTTATTTTTTACCAAAGTGTTAACTTTTCTCACCTGATTTGAATCTGAAACAAATTGCAAAACAATCCGATCCAGTAAAACTGGACTTCTATACTTGAGTTGCTGGTATTTTTAAGGCATGAAACGCGAGAATTCAGGTACCGGTATGGGTATCGTTGTATATATCTAGAACAGAGCCGTCCTTTTTATTTCGAGATGGAATTGAGAGAACTGTTTTGATGCTACCACTAATCCCCGATTCTCCATTGAAGAATACTACCAGATCAACCTCGTTGAATCACACGTCTTTTGCTCCCATTGGCAAGATCAATGAGCACAAATTGATGGAAATATACGCATTTATTATAATTCGATTGAATCTTCATGGCAATGTTCCCAAGAAACGGTTCAGCATATCCAAAGTATTGCCATACACTTGTACTCTAGATCAGTGTGTTGAAGTTATGGCAAACTTGGAGTTGAACATTGAATTGTCAAACACCACAACCACGATTTCGTACAAATTCAAGCCTAGCTTAGCCAAATTGATCATCAGAAAGTTCTTTGACGCTCGGTTGCTACATTGCCCCACTGATCGAACCTTGAATCGTTTGGAGCAACAGGCGCCGTTGCAACCTACGGCCAAAGGATTGGCTATAGTTCAAAGGTTCTGCAAAACAATCGGAATGAAAAGCGATAATATTCCGCCAATATTATTCACCAATCACAATTCGATGGACTTGATAAGGTTGGATAGAGACACAACTACCGATAATATCGTTTATTCAGGCTACTTCATCCACGTTTTGTTTCAGAAGATGTTGGGCCAGGTTCCTAATATATGGAATAGTTACAATGATCCCGACCCGATTTCAAGTAAAGCCTCCGAGAATATTAATTCCGACGACGACTTTTGCGCATTCAATGTTACTGAGGGAACATCTCCGTTCTTTGCCTTATCCGATAAACATTTACAGGCCGATAGTGCAAAAACCGACTCAAAGTCATCTATAAGTCCGTACCATCATCGATATTTTACAAACCCAGACCTGGACTCACATTCACAATACTATGTTTCAAACAAGGGAGTCAGGTTGCACAAACTGTTCGAGTTTTTATCAGCAGGTGAGAAGATGGTAGTGGACGACTGCCTAACGGGTAAATCGATTTGCCAATGGTTGTGCGACTGTACCGATATTGTTACCATGGCACAAGCCATAGAAATCGGAAACTTGTTCTTGAAGGCCAAGTTGCTCGATCCCGTTCCGTTTACTCCATCTAGATCTAACTTTGACAGGTTTTCCAATCGCGAAAACTATTATTACACGGTTAGTAAATTGGGGAAGAAGATGCTGTTATGGGACAAATATAATAAACCCAGAAAAGAACGCACTGTGACGAACAAATTATTCAATAGATTGAAGGCCGAGATTGGTGAAGATATCAAGTTTTTGATTGATAAATCGAATGATATCGGTGAGCAGGAGCCAATGGTCCAAGGCACAATAACACTTGCAGACACTTTGAAAGACCCGGGACTTAGGTATTTATTCAGACAACATCTTGAAATGGAGTTCTGTGTCGAGAACTTAGACGCTTATATGAAACTAAAACAATATGAGACTAAAGTTTCGATATTGGGCAAATTGTTAGACAACATATCAATCGAGTCTAACAGCAACGACCATGTTGCTGAAATAGCAAGCGAGTCTATATCCATCGCCTACAACATTTTCTTGACTTACTTGAGTGCGGAGTCACCATTTGCCTTGAATATCGACTATCAACTAAAGACCAAGATAGCGGACATGCTCACTGTGCCTAGTTCAATCCCAAACTCATGTTCGGTTTCAACTTACCTCAAGACTCCGATCAAGTCTTCGTTTGACAAAGATAGTCAACTGAGTAAAGAAAGCAGTTTACATCTGGATGAGACCAATGCTTCGGATGTGTGTACAATTGTTTCAGGACACCAATCTATTGCGAAGCTTGAGCTAAACGACATCAGCTCAGCAGACCAAACACCTGGATATAAATCAAACAACTTTGAGGCGACAGCGATCTTATCGAAACGAGAAAGGGATGTATCTACATCTTTGACCACGTTGACTAATATCACGGTGATATTCGAAGCAATCAAAAAGCAAATTTTCAGGATGATGGAGATTGATTCGTTTCCCAAATTTTTGGAGAGCGAGTTGTGCAAGCTGGTCAACTGCAAGATCAAAGAAGTCGAGAATTCCAACATTAATAGTTACAGTATGTTCGAATAAACGTCGTGTTGATCACGTAGAAGTTATCTAGCTATAAATACAAAAGTAATGACTTACCGGGTGTTCAAGAATGAAATTATGCAACAGGTTCTATAGTAGTACCCTTTTTGATCGTAGCCCAACCAATCAAACGCCAATGCTTATCAATACGTCTGGATAAGGCAATTTTCTCATTCACTTCTGTGCATGCTGGAGACGTCAATTGTAAACGTGCCATATCAGCTTTGACAGCAACAACTCTAGCACCTGTAGCAGTTGAACCAATATTCACCATCAACACTTCACCACCTTCCAACTTACGAACTTTGGCACCCTTGTTTTGACCATCGGTTTTAACTCCTAGTAATCTTCTCAACAAGAAGTAATTGATTTCTATATCTGTGTAAATGGAAGGTAAATTACCTTTGGCACCAACCACTTGTCCAACCAATCTATCAGCTCTACAAAGAGTTGGATCAACTTTGGTACCGACCCCGATCAAACCACCTGGAACTGCAAACTTCAAATCATTGTGCTCAGCAAAGAGCGAAACAACATGTGAGAAGATTGGTTTACATTGTATTTTACCATTGTCATCTTTTGTAACAATACCGGGTCTGATTTCAATCTTGTCGCCAATTTTGAAAACACCATTCAAAATAGAACCACCAGCAACCCCCCCTTTCAAGTCATCGATTTCTGCACCTGGTTTATTGACATCGAAAGATCTAATGACAATCAATCTTGGAGATACTGAGAAGTCCCGTACTGGTACAGGAATGTAGTTACAGATAAACTGATTGACAGCATCGATATTGTATTTCAATTGAGCTGAGATTGGGACAATTGGAGCACTATCAGCAATAGTACCTTTGATAAACTGCAAAATCGATTTTTCGTGTTCTAAAGCAGATTCTTCTCTCATCAAATCGACTTTGTTTTGTAAAATGATGACATATTTCAACTTCATGATTTCGATGGCAGCTAAATGTTCAGAGGTTTGAGGTTGGGGACATGATTCATTCCCAGCAATCAACAATAATGCGGCATCCATAACGGCTGCCCCTGACAACATAGTACTCATAAGAATATCGTGCCCTGGGCAGTCGACGAAGGAGACATGTCTTATCAATTTGTATCTACCGTTACACCCTTCTCTTTGACATTTTGGTCTGATTTCTTTGTCAGATTTGAATGACTTGTAACAATCTGGTTCAGGACAGGTCGGGTCGTCACATTTATAGATTTTAGCGTTAGCGTAACCCAACTTAATGGTAATGTTTCTTTCCAACTCATCCTTGAATCTGACAGTTTGAACACCTGAGATGGCTCTGACCACAGTGGACTTACCGTGGGCAACATGACCAATGGTACCTATGTTGATTGTTGCTTGTCTATTGATGATCTCAGCGGATAATGGCGTCAACTCATCAAAGTTTGGATTGTCTGGTTGCTCTGGCAATCCACCACCTTCTTCAAATTCACGTCTCAATGCTTCTTCGTCTACTTCTTCTTCCAACCCAGCAAATGACACCGATTTCTTTTCGGCGTTGTTCGAATCTAAAGTTTTTCCATCTTTATCTTCGTTATCACTTTCAATTTCGTGTTCGTAAATGTCTTCTTCTCCGTCTTCTATGGTACTGCCAATGACAATATCCGGAGTAGCGTTTTCTATATCGTCGTAAGACATCTTATCTTCGAATTATCGCCGCTTTAACACTAGTCTGACCAAACTGCTTCTACTGCAAAGAATTTTTCAAAATGCCAAATTTTGATCGGTACAAAAACGACTTTTAATGGTCATGTGACGTATACATACAAATACCAAAGTTTGTTCAGATATCTACGGTCTATTGTCTATATGTTGAAGCCAAAATCATTCATGACCGTATCCACGTCTCTCCAAAGCAAGTCACCATTGACTTCAAAATCAATCGATTCCAAACTAGCATGTAATGGAGAATCATTGAAGGGCACGAATTGGGGCGTCGAGCTTGGGTTTGACTTATTGTAGTTGTGGTTGCCAAAGTTGTGCTGGTTCACGTTGCTGTTGCTAAGACTGTCGTCGTTATAGTTTTGGTTACCAATGTTGTTATTGTACTGCTTGTTGAAATTGGGAGATCTGTAATCAGCTGGTGGCCCCATATTAGACCGTGAGTGTTTTTGAGGCAATCTCATGTTCTCAGGTGAATGCAGAGATGTTGCACTACCAGCGTCAGCTTTCATCAAGGGTGATGAGTCGTTCGATGCATGCACAACTTTGAATATATTGCTGGTTTTGCCAACAGCAATTGGTTGTGGATCCAAAGGGATGGTTCGTATGATTTTTCTCGCTTTCGATTCTGCGTTGCTGGTGCTAGATAACGATCTTCTCTTCTTTCCAGACGACGCCGTGCTGCCAGGAGTTGATTTTTGACTGACAGCTCTACCAGCAACCTCTGTGTCCGATAAAACAGCTTCATCGTTATTATAACCGTATTCTTCTTCATCGTACGAACCTTCTTCATCATCGTTAACATCCACATCTTCAGTTGCCTTGGCATCATGACGACTATTGAGTTTAATCATGCCCACTTGATCTCGTAAAAGATACATGCAATCGAAAAACACCGATGCCGATAATCGTCCTCGAATATTGATTGTCAAAGAGCTCATCTTCTTTTCATCCAATGTTCTGAATAACTGCCACATGTTTCGCATTATGCCACTAGCTCGATGGGCAACATCGTGTTTCAAAATTGATGCCTTCGCCGCCAATGATATGGCCGTTTCGTACATTAACTTCCCCGATCCAATGTCAATGACTTTCTTTAGCTTAGAGTGGATCAATTTTGCAATAATACAAGCTGCTTGCCAGATATCAAGGATATATACACCAGGTAGATATCGCACAAAGGTTTTATCTAGCATTTGAAATGTATCTGTGTGGCTTATCAAAGCAATGGCCGCGTTATACAATTGAACCAACCCTCGTTGAAGTTCAAACTGAGCAATCAAACTAGTGTCCATAAAATAGTAAGTTAATAAATGAACACGAGCTGATAGTAATTGGAACTTTCTGAAACCGTCATCGCTAGGTAATTCATGTGCCATTCGTATCTCAAGTTCGTCCAATCTTCGTGTTAATAGCTTTAGTAATGGTAATCTTTCCGTTGCTGCAACCAATCCATAAGTGTCTAGAGGATTTGAGTTCAAAGTTTTTGCAACCTGATCTTCGAAATAGGCTATCTCCATCATGAACTTTATTGATTTCGGTACTTGTAATGTGGATCCTGGGCCAAATAACGTCCAGATTGAAGAGTCGAATTGTACGAACGCTGGGAATCCAAATGATGTAGCAATAGTTTGGGAAGCAATGTTGCATACAATCCAAGTTTTGGCATTTTCCTGGGCCATTGAGACTTGCTGTGGTGTTTTTTGGTTAGTATCATTGACGAATATGGGCCCTGGCGAATGTATTCCAATACGAATTGCTTGGTAGAATGCATTGCCGACTGTACTATATGCCGAATCAGCACTCAAAGATGAGGTGATTGGTGGCCAGAATGAATACAACAAAAATGCCTGCACCGCGTAGACATTCAAGCCATTCAAAATTGGTTCATCTTCTTCCGTTGGATTATATCGGGTGATAGGCAGAATTACGATTTCTGCGAGTACTCCTTTGACCAAAGGCGAGAGTTGGATCAATAACGTCTTCTGAAGATCACCTTGCCATCTTCTCAACGAGACGAACATAATCACCCAAAATAACGCCGGGCATAATTTGTAAATCCTCTCAGGGCCTTTCACAACGTCGACCACGGGTAAAATGGGATGGTATCGGTCCACAAACTCTAAGTACAACTCCCGGATGTGCTCGCTGCTCATGGTGATTGTGTCTAGACTCTTGTCGTCGCAGGCAAGTGCATACTCGGGAACAATCACTTTGGGATCTTTTGTGGGTACATTGACAAAATTAGGTGCTGGCGGCCCTTCTATAGGTCGGTATATTGAAGGAGTGTTGGGTAGTGAGTTATTAGTTTCCGATGAGTGTCGGCTGTATGGTTCGAAGGGCGAAGTGGTGTTTCTCATCTCGTGCATATGCGACGGTAGCACTGGCTGGGGTAACTGTGTAGGTATCATTGGTTGAGGGTAATTGGAGGATGTATGTACATGTTGCGAATGGTTATCGTGGAAGTTGGGTCGAAGATTTGGATTTGGATTTGGGTTAGGTAGCAACTGTTGCTGTAGTTGTGGATTGTGGTAATTGATGCCTTGATTCATGGCTTGTATTTCGGGCTGGTTCGCCGACAAGGTTTTCTTTAGTTCCGAGAATTCTTTCTCAATTTCGGCAATTCTAGCTCGTTTATAGGTCCTCTTATAGTCCGATTTCAAGTCGCACTTTAATCTCTTCTTGGTGCATCTGGTGCATGGTTCAGGGTGTCTTTCGTGGGCATCACATTTGGATTTTTGCTGTCGGCACTCGACACACGCCATTTTCTTGGTTTTGGAACTTTTGGAGTCTGATCTTGACCTTGTGGACTTGCCATTCAGCGGTGAGTTCGTGGCGGAGTTGTCCTTTGATGTTGGCGCCGGCAGCTCTTGCTTGACTCTGATTTGCTGGTTCAATGTTTGCAATTCATGGGACATGTTTGCTATTCTCGCCAAGTTATCCAACGACGATTGTGGCATATCGCTACTCATTCTCCTGTCAAATGCTTCCCTGTAGCAGGTTTCTTTGGTTGATACAACTCCGACTTGTTTGGTAGTAGATGTTGATGCGTTTTTTTTGTATGGAACAGTTTTTCCGCATAGAAGTCGCCTACAAAGAGGCTGCAAAATATAATCAAAACTATTCGATCTATGTGAAATATTTGTTTTTATCTAGGTAGATATCAGTAGATACAATTTTGTAGGCTGTACAGTAAACCGTTAATCTTTTCTAGGCACAGGTTTAGGAGATAATGAAATATCACTGGATCGAAGTACCAAACTCAAGTCAAAATCAATCCATGTGCGAAGTACAGCAAACTTTAGTACTTCCAGTAGATCCTGAATACTGTCGAGATCTACTGGCAGTTTTTATGTAGTCAAAACTATATGTACCTAAGGTCAACTCTACATATCGGCAACTATCTAGCGGTATCAAAGCAATCTATTGTATTGTCTACTCAGGCTCAGCTCCACGAGTACATCCCAATGGCGGTCCAGTCGAGGTCAAAGTCGGTGGTGTTGCAACCAAATTTGCGGATCATGGGCAAGACTTTTAAGCGATCGCTGTCGACGAGTTCGATTTTTTTATCAGCGACAAAGTTCAACAAGTAGTCGTCGAGCAATTCTGGCGGTATTTCGGAGGGCAAGTCGGCGGTGGTGACGTAGAGGTCCCCCTCTTGTCCCGGTTGTCGTTTCAGAGCCATGTAAGTAGCGGTTTTCAACAACAATTCCACGTCCTGCAAGTTGTACCCATCCAAGTCGGCCAAACTGGTGGATGAAGTTTTGCGGATGGGCGACTGGTCGATTTGGATTTCGCCCATACCTATGACAAAGGTGGTGTTGAACATTAGGGTCAACCACAAGCAGTAGTACGACTTGTTTAGCTGGGAGTTGGTGACGATGGCCCCCACTACATTAGCTGCCTGCGACACTGCAGGGTCATTGAAAGTGTCGAAAAAGTCCTGTTCGATGGTATTCATGATGGCCATGAACTGGTAGTCGTGTTTGATGATACATTTGGGGATTTGTGGCTGCACCCGGTTTTCGTGGCCCGGCTGGCTATTAAAAGTGATTTCCGAGATCATTTGCAACTCTTTATTCTGCAAGATGTGTTTGATTAGGCTCTGATCGTCGGGCGAGCTTGACTCGAGCAAGCGGATCGACTTGTTTGGGTGGGTACCTGTTACCAACTCATCAATTTCGTGCTGGGACTCGGGACTGATCACACTGAATGGGATTTTGTAGAACTGGGTGTTGTGGCCCTTGAAACCATAACGGTTGTAGTACTCGCTCACGCCCGAGTATAAGTGCCAGATGTACTGAGATGCGAGGTCTTGATTGCGTTGGTCGTCACTCTTGTTTGGGTAATTTTTTTGGTCCAATGCCAATTTTTCCAGTTCCATGACTTTGATAAGCAGGCGAATCAACTCGTCGGCCAACCCGCGCTTGCGGTATTCATTGCGAGTGTAGATGTAGGCCACAAGCAAGAAGGTGATGTCTTTAGCGCCTACCACCAATCCTGGTTCCTTGTACCAACCTTTGAGGTGAACCACGACTCCCAGGGCCACGTAGACATTGGCGGTGGAATCCTTCAAGTAAAAAGCTACTGGGTCGAATCCTGCTTGTTGTTGCAACTGGAACCGTTTCACTTCCAAGTCGACGTATTGCTGGGGCGACAATGCTCGGTTCCACTCGTGGCTGCTAATTTCAAAGATGGGGGCAACCTCATCGGGGTTTCTGGTATATCCAAACTGCATTGATGCCATAACTCAATCGCTAATGAAACTACTAATGCTATATACTGGCAAAGCGCAATCAAAAAGGGTGTGTCTAATCCACACGGAAACTAGTTACTGATTAGGAAATAGAAAAAAAAAAAAGAAGAAACGATGTAACAAATGAGATATGGGGTATGACCAAGCGTTGTTCGTTAGACCATCCAGACTTTACACCTCCTGGTTGTCTCCAGGTTTCACTCTTTTAGGAAATTAGTAGTCATGGTCGTGTACAGTACCACCAAATTTCCGTGTTGGCTTCTAATCCCCAAGCCATCACCGTTGACTATTAATAGCTTTGTAAGCCACCAAGGTGTTAGTACTAGTATATTGACAGTTCCATTTCCCCATATTCCCCCCCTTGATCAATACCAGTAGTTTAAGCGACCCCCCAGTTTCTGGTGTAGGGCATTTGTGAGTGCGAGGTTTTTTAATGCCCGTTTTCGGAGTGTGGTGCAGCCGACAATAAAGAAGGTTAGAAAAATTTATTATAATGGAAGAGAGACTAGTAGTAGTTGCGACTAGTGCAACACTACTGTCATTGTCACTTTCCTACTTACACCCACTCTGACACACCTGTTTCGGAGCCATCTCCGATACAGGTGTGCAAATGCCGTTACCCGTCGCCCAGTTAGGCAACTGCGGCTGCATATTGGCTGCAATTGCCTTGAACCAGGGCCTGAGAAAAAGCAATGGCGATGGATCAAGTTTGGTAACCGCAAAAATTGCCCCAGAAGTTATAGGGTATAATAAATATAGTGCATTTGTTGGTGTTTTTTTTTTCCTTCTCTTTGGTAACTATATCTTTATGTCGAGTTTGGACGAAAAGAAATCAGACCTGGTGGAATATCACCAACAACCAGCATATCCTCACCAGAACTCCAAATGGACAACTTTCAAAGACTCGTGGAAACGAGCCGACGTCGCCACTATTGGCGGTGAAGCGGGCAATGGGTCCGATAACTTAAAGAAAGGATTGAAGAAACGCCAGTTGCAAATGATTGCCTTAGGTGGGTGTGTGGGCTCAGGGCTTTTGGTGGCACTGGGACAGGCATTGGTCCATGGACCTGGTACCGTGTTGGTAGCATGGACCATTGTCTCTACTTTCTTGTATTCAACCATGCAGTCGCTCGCCGAGTTGGCGGCCTACATGCCAGTGTCGGGCAGTTTCGCCATCTACGCCGCGCGCTTCATCGACCCATCGTGGGGGTTTGCCATGGGCTGGAACTACGCTACGTTCTGGGTAGTGGTGTTGCCGTTGGAATTGGTGGCAGCTTCGCTTACCATTGAGTTTTGGCAGTCCGACATCAACTCGGTCGCCTGGGTGGCCATCTTTTACGTTTTCATCATTACGTTGAACTTGTGTGGAAACCGCGGGTTTGGCGAGGGCGAGTTTATCGCCGCCATCATCAAATTGCTCGCCATTGTTGGATTCGATATCTTGGCCGTGATCTTGATCTGCGGCGGGGGCGACCAGGGGTACATTGGCGGCCAGTACTGGATCTCGCCGGGGTCGTTCACTTCGGGATTCAAGGGAGTTATATCAGTGTTGATTACGGCGACATACTCGTTGGCAGGTACTGAACTCATTGGCTTGACCAGTTCGGAGTCGAAAGAAAACCCGCGTAAGGTTTTGCCCAAAGCCATCAAACAGGTTTTCTGGAGAATCATCATTTTTTACTTGCTTACATTGACATTGGTGGGGTTCTTGGTCCCCGGTAACTCGCCCGAATTGCTAGGCTCAGGCGCCGCTTCGGCGGGAGGTGCCTCAGCATCGCCATTCGTCATCGCCATTAGAGCTGGTGGAATCAAAGTGTTACCGTCGATTTTCAACGTCGTGGTGTTGATTGCGCTTTTGGCAATTGGTAACTCAGCCGTGTACGGGTTCTCGCGAACCATGCTCGGTTTGGCCGAACAAAACTTGGCCCCCAAGATCTTTGGCTACGTCGACAGATCAGGGCGTCCTTTGGTGGGGATCATGGTGTGTGCGTTTGTCGGATTATTGTCGTTTGTGGCCGCGTCGCCTAAGCAAGCCGATGTTTTCGCCTGGCTAGTAGCATTATCGGGTTTATCGACTTTATTCACTTGGGGAAGTATCTGTGGTGCATTCATTCAGTTCAGACGAGCTTTGGCATACCAAGGCAGAACCATTCACGAATTACCCTATGTGTCCAATACCGGGGTAATTGGTGCCTACTACGGCTTGGTGATGAACATTTTGGTATTGGGCTTCCAGTTCTGGTTGTCATTGTACCCTATCGGTAAAAGCCCCAACGCCGCCCAATTTTTTGAAAACTACTTGGGCGCCGTCATTTGTCTCGCATTCTACGTGGGACACAAGTTGTACAGCCGTAACTGGCAGTTGCTAGTGCCCGTGTCGAAAATCGATATCGACGTGGGCAGAAAGGAAGTCGACCTCGACTTGTTGTTACAAGAAAAGGAATATGAATTACAACAATATCGACAAATGCCAATGTATAAGAAGATCTATAACTTTTGGTGTTAATTTTGCATATTTATTATCATGTCATGGTCATGTTTGGTTTAACGGAGTTTGAAAGTGTATAGTACTTAATATCACATAATTAATAGCAAGAATGTAAGCAAGGTAATGGGAACGGAAATTGTATGGAAATTGTTTAAAAGTTGCTGAATATATTTTGGCTGCAAATTTGCAACCAAATTTAATTGTTAAAACCTTAATGTTAAACTCTATTGTTCTTTTGAAAGATTTCAGAAATCAATGTTATTAGGTGCTGCAGTTTCGGAAAATGCTTTGAAACCACCAGTCGTTTCAACATTACGTGCAATAGAGGAGCAAGTCGAGTGTACTCAACCTTAATCGCCAGATATTTACGCCTCATGCTATAATTACAAGGTCTTTTTATCATGTACGCTTGATCGTAAATAGTGCCTTGATTTTGTTGATTTGTCTCAATGTGACATTATCGAGACAAAAACTGCTGCAAAAACGAATAGTTACAGAAATGGTTACAAGTCGTAGTGCAAACGCCCCTATTCTTCATAAGAGACAACGAAGGAGGTGTAGCAATAGAATAGAAGATATTGCATGCATTTTTCATCAGAATAATAGTCGTCTTATGTCTTTGCAATTTATCACGTAGATTGTGAGTATAAATTTGTGTGGTGGTTTACAAAAGTGAATCCCACAAATTTGATTCTTCACCACAAACAGAGTGAATCAACTTGGTGCACGATGCATTACCAGTTGCACTTGATACAGCAGCGTATAATCAAGTACTGGAGGAAACTCAAACCTTCAAAAACCCATGCAAACTTGGTCAAGCACGATCGCGCCACCACCGAATACCACATAAACTGCCTTCATGATACCATTGATGTGTATCTCGCTCGATTGTTGGAAGAGGATGCTATCAACGAATGGAAACAGCGCAAGCTCAGGAAGTATGGACCGGATGCTCGCAAGAAGTTGTTTGAGGACCAAAGAGGGCAGCACGAAACAAATCTGCTCGAAAGGGCTAAAGTAAAGGCCCATATGGGATCTCTTCATTTCACCATGGGCTATGAGAACTTTGGCGAGTTGTGGGAGTACAAGAACAAGCGAGGTGAGGCGGAAGTTAAGCGGGTGGGGAGTTATAAGTTGCTCGATGAAGTCGATACTTCACCAGCAAACGATGATTCACTAGAACTACTCACTCCAGACACAATCTTAAGCGTCGAGCCTCCGAATTTAGCAAAGGTGCATATTGTCGATGGAGAAGAGTATGTAGATGCAATGGCAAATGAACCAGAATGTTCGAGTGCTTATCCTAGCGAGAGTGCACCTGCAAACGACACCGATATTGTGTTCCAGACCTCGCAAGGGGAAGTCATCACATTCAAGGAATCTGAATTGAAATCGTTTCGAAGATTGTTGGATGCGTGCGGTCATAATGACACTGATGAAGCCGATATCACCCAAAAGTATGAAACCGCCAGAACCGTTCCCCAGTATCGATGCCACGAGGACGATCTGGTGTGCAAATTAATGCGCGGCCAAGAATCGTTTGTGGCAGAGCCAGTCTCATCAAGACCTAGGCTCAATACTACTAGAATCTCCATGTTTGACAACTTGAAGAAAGCTAGGGATGCTGTCGATGAGTTGAACTATCCTTCAAAGCCCAAGGAACCAGTGCAAATCAACCACGATTGGTATCCTTCAGATTTACAAAAGCCAAAAGATGATATATTCATGAATGATATCTTTGGCGATGATATACCTGGTCCTCACTGGTTTCCCGGGTATGATTGAAATGTGTGATTGTGTTAAAGTTTGTAGTTTGTAAAAGTTGAGATCTAATATACACCATTGATATATAATGACAAGCTATATGTGTATGTATAACTATACCAAAATATGAATCTAACTGTCGCTTCGTTGATTTTGGGTGAAACTATACTTAGGGGGCAGCGCGTAGGAAAGTCGTGTATTTAAGTCAAAATTTTCAAGTGTTTTCTCGTAATAGAAAAACAGCAAGATTTTCAAAAATAACATCCGCCTGCGTAGCGTAATGGTTAACGCGTTTGACTTCTAATCAAAAGATTCTGGGTTCGACTCCCGGCGTGGGTTTATTTTTTTCCTGGTCTAGAGTGCTGTACTTGTTGTGTGTCGTAGGGTGTTGTATGTTAGTTGGTATTGGTATCTCAGTCAATGTACTGTGAATTCATTTGCACATATCTCCCCGCGAAAACCTAATGGCTTTGAAGATTTTAGAAAACTGGGAGAAGGCAGGAGGACGGGTTGGTGATTAGATACAACATTAGTACCTGTCAGTTAGAGTTTGTATAGCTTTATCTTTGTAATTCCTCGAATTTCCTGCTTCAATTTTTTGCAATCGAGTTTAGGAGTAATAATTCGCTTGAGCAACAGTACTATTCTATTCACATTTACAACAAGTCGTGGTTATGCACTTGTTCAAGTCACTACAGCAGTCGAATAGCGATATTCGGATACTATGGGTCTCAGTCTTTATCCGTATGGCCAGTTATGGGCTAACTAACCAAGTCTTGACCCTTTATCTCGAAGTTTTGGGCAACACGGAATTTCAAATTGGGTTGTTCATGACGTTGACTTTGGTTGGTGATACACTAATCTCCTACTTCTTGACCTGGAACGCAGACAGAATAGGTCGAAGAGTGGTGATCATTTTGGGTACATGCTTGATGATTGTGTCGGGGTTGACATTCGCCAAATATTCCAACTTCCATATCTTACTAGTGGCAGCGATATTCGGGGTGATCTCTCCATCTGGTGATGAGACTGGTCCTTTCAAATCAGTGGAAGAGGCGTCGATTGCTCACTTGACGCCAAATAACCATCGACCCGAAATATTTGCATTCTACGGTTTATTTGCAACAGCAGGCGCCGCCCTAGGGTCGTTGATCGCGGGGATCCTCGTGGATTACATGAGCTTCACCTGGAAATTTGAGTTGGAAACATGCTACAGAATCATCTTCATCATTTACTCGTTCTTTGCCTTTGTTAAGTTCGTATTAGCGTGTTTCTTGTCACCCAAGTGTGAGATATATCACGTTAACGTGGGAGTTGATGACGAAGACACCACATTGTTGGGTGACTCGGAAATGGTCGATACTACCAAGTTGTCTCCAACGACATTGCACTACTTACCAAGATTATTGATTGTATTCATGTTGGACTCATTAGGCTATGGGTTCATGCCATCGGCCTGGATTGTGTACTATTTGAAAAAGACGTTCAAAGTCACTGCTACGGGTCTAGGAATCTTATTCTTTGCTACAAACTCGATCAACGCTATTTCATCGTTACCATCGGCATACTTTTCGAAATTGCTTGGTCCTGTGAAAGCGATATTATTCACCCAAGTACCATCGGCGATATTATTCAGTATTATCACGTTTGTCAAAGATTTTCCCACTGTGGTTGTCTTGTTGATTTCGTATTACTTGACGTCGACCATGGATGTTGTTCCACGACAAATATTGTTGACGACCATCATCCCCAAGCACGAGATCACCAAGGTTATGGGAATCGTCAACATTGGCAAGACATTTGCTCGATGCTTTGGCCCTATTTTCACAGGGAAACTTGCCTCGAACAAAAAGTTGCATTTTGGGTTTTTGATCAATGGTATATGTTTGTTATTGGCTGATTTGATTCTTGGGTTGAATTTCCTACAACTCGACGAAGATATACTATTGAAACAATCTATAAACCATATGATTGAATAATTTAAATCATAATAATACTAAAACAATCACCAGTTGCAGTCAAACAGGCTGGGTATATTCACGCTATATAGAAAATCTAGTGTCGATGCATGTTTAACTAAAAAAACTAACCTCATTCATTCGTGCAAGAGCTAAACATCTAATATTTTCGATAGAACGAAAAACACTAATTCATAGATTGTAGATTTCGTCTAGAACAACATATCTAAGGTACAACAAACACACAATGCGGCCAAACATCCAGTCAAACACCCACCGCCACCACCCGATGGTTTCTGTTGTTGTACGACGTACTGTGGTTGTTGCTGGTTGTAGTAACCCCCTTGTTGGGGGTATCCTTGTTGGTATCCTCCCTGTTGAGGGTATCCTTGCTGGTAGCCACCTTGCTGGTAGCCACCTTGTTGGTATCCGTGCTGCTGTCCACCCCAACCTCTTTCTTGTGTCTGGTTATTGTATGCTGGAGCAGGAGCAGCGCTGTAGCCACTGTGCCCTTGGTTCTTATCGGACCAACCTGCTGGTTGCCCTGTGGGTGGCGTGTATTCTTGTTTTGACATTTTGCGTGTATGGAAGTGATATCTAGCTGTGTTGCTCTCTTGTAGCCTTCTTCTTTAGCTCGAGATTGACTGCTCCTCTTAACCTTGAACAAAGTGTTTCAACCACAACAACCAACCGAAAAATGACCTGAAATCATAGCGGCGCTATTCCTGCAGGTGGGCCAGAGAAGTTGCAACTCGTAAACCATAGACACTGGTAGATAATCAGAATAAGAATAAGAGGATGGGATTATATATAAGCATATCAGAGTATGTGGTAAATCTTGGGGGTACTACAGACGATCAGAACCACACGATTAGCGTATAACTAGAATTTTTTTCGGTTGCAAAAATTGACGTCAAAGGCTTAGAGTTCTATTATTAATGTTAGATTATTATATAGCCAGAACTTAGTTTGTTTAGTATAGATACTCAAATGTTGGGGCACGGTCACCAGCCATCATTTGTGCTCTTTCGTCCTGCGAGTAGAACTTTTGCTTGTACTCGTCGGTTTGTTTCAAGCGGTTGAGTCGTTTCAACAAAAAGAAGTACACCAACCCACATATAATGGCAAAACACACGGCGGCAATGGCAGTAGCCAAACCCGGCTTGTAAACAGGCGCGTCCTTGGCCAAGAAGATAAATGTAGCAATGATACCACCAATGTTACCAAACCCAATTTGAAATGCTGATCCACAGCCTTTTCGTATATGGGACCCGTTGTTGATCGATGCCCAGCACACAATCATGGGCATGGCAGTGTAAAGACCCGAGGCAGCAAGGAAACAACCCCCATATCTCACACGAGGAGCATTGGTAGCCCCTAAAACCATTGATAAACCAATGATGGCCATCACACACGCACCTAGAAAGAATGGTAGACGTTTCTGGAACTTGTCGGAGAAAAACCCACAGATATTAATGACAACAAACGCACACACCCAGGGAAATGTACTCATTTCGTTGGCTTTGACGGCAGTGTACCCCATTTGGTTGATGATGGTGGCGGCAAAATAGGCATACCCATACGAGGGAATGATCAAACCAAAGTAAACCAAACCAGGAATATAGATCAAATAGTCCTTCAAGCACTTGACGACGTCAGAAACCTTGTTCTTAACCTCAAATGCCGAACTCGACCCCGAGAATATCTCCAACTTGCGTTTGATAAACTTACGCTCGGTTTCATTCAAAAAGCGAGAGTTTTCGGGGAAATCAGGAATCAAAAACAACAACACAAACGCACACACACACGTAGCTGCTCCTTCCAAGATGAAGAGCCATCTCCACGACTCGAGGCCTCGCACGCCGTCCATCTCATGCACTCGGAACGCAATCGCGCCGGAAGCGGCCCCCGCCAACGCGGTGACGGAAAAGAACAAACTGAACCGTCTTTGTGCCTCCATTTTCGAATAGTAGGTTGACAAGATGTAGAAAATGGAGGGGAATGTTGACGCTTCACTGATACCAATTAAGAAACGACAAGCAACCAACCCACCAAAGTTTTGCACGAACCCCATTCCAACAGACACGGCGCCAAACACCAATATGCACCCAGCTAACCAGTACCTGGGTCTAATGATTTTGATAATGTAGTTCCCCACGATTTCAAAGATAACGTATGGGATAAAGAACACAGTTAAAGCAATATTATACTGATTCCCGTGCAAATTCAAGTCTTCAGACAACCCGTATAGTTTGGCATTGGAAATGTTCACTCGATCCAAGAACGACAAAAAGTATAACAAGCAGAAAGGTGGAACCACCCAGAAATCTATTTTCCACATCATCTTTCTCTCTTTGATGCCTAGCGACTCGGCCAAGTTTGTCACCCTGGTCACAGGGTCCAAATGTTCATCGTCGACCACTTCCTTCTGGAAGTCAGACACATCAGACACCCGCAACTCTTCCTGACTCGTATCCTTGAAATCAGCCATGCTTGAAATAATGGGTTCCCCATGAAATTTTCGGACCTTGGCCTGGTTTTTATATTGGCATTCCCCCACAACCCAAAACCATCGGTATAGTGAAATAAACATTTTTCGGCGTCTAGTTATGGAAAATATCGTAAGAATCCGGCAGGGTTACGAAGAATAGCTGCCATGTGGTGGTGTATGGCACCTGGAACCACCTCTAGTGTGACTAGGTGTGCCCATAAACTAGGAAAGTACAACACTAGTACTGGTACCAGTCATACTAGCCGCCTGTAACGGGCTTACTTTTTGTATGCGACGCACCTCGTCTTAATGTTGCTTTGACCAAATTGATAAGCAGAAAAAAAATATATATAGATAATACAATCAGGCTGGTGAAATAAGTCTCCAGATCTACAATTACCCCAGCTCTGTCTAGACGAAGGGGAAAGATAATTACTAGAGCACCTTGGCCCCACTTTGATTGCTTTCTTGGAGTGCCCAGGAAAGCAAATGAGTACGGCGCTCACAGGTCCCCCAAATTGGCGGAAATATCCTCGATAAAATAATCGGTCCATTAGTCACAGGAGAAGGTTCAAATACACAAATTACCGGTATGACTCTAAGGGAGTATTGTGACTAACAGTGAGCTATTGGTTTCTTTACTCAAACACCAAAAGTATGCGGTATGGTCTTGGCGGCTAATTTACTTAGTTCAACTCTGACAACCCCCCCCCTTCCCCAACCTACAATCTTTTGATTCCATTATGTCACGAGATCAGGATCGTTTGCGTGGAGGTTGGTTTTGCGTTTCTTATGCAGAACTGAGGTGGCTGCAAATTGTTGCAACATACACCATCATGGTTTATTGTAGAAACCATAAAGTTCAATACACCTCATGTGCTATGAATGGTAGCGGTTGAGACTAAATGTCAGTAAATTCTAGTCTAGGGTCTTATACAAATACGCAAGAACTAATAATATCTATGGTTAGGCTATTGGTTGGTTCTATAACAAAATGGTACCAGTATAGCATTCGCCTCTACTTCTTAAAAAGCGTATCTGTTGCCGCAATATACACCCGTGAGTACTACGTGCTTATAAACAAAGATCGGTCAAGACCTCAAGTAAAGATCACCTCGATATATCACCAGTCAACATCACTCGGTGATTGTCTATAGAGTTTGCCATTGATTCGAATCACCGTCACATGACATTTTGCACATGAAATAAAACCAGTCACACATATCACAAGACTTATGGTTATTACCCCAAAAAAGTCGTACACTGGCTAACATTAACCTTCCTAATTGGGACCTTTGGGACAAATTTTTCATTTTTCATATTACTACTGGCAGATAAATTTTTATAAACCATATACTCATCAAACAACAACAACAAAGATGTCTGACACTGAAGAACAACAAATCGAAGTTGAACAAGTCGTTCAAGAAGAATTACAATTGGTTGAATTAGCTACTCCTATCCCTCAAGATGTTCAACAAGCTCAACAAGAAGTCAAACTTTTCAACAAATGGTCGTTCCAAGATGTCGAAATCAAAGACGTCTCCTTAGTTGACTACATCCAAGTCAGACAACCCGTCTTTGTCTCGCACACCGCTGGTAGATACGCTTCCAAAAGATTCAGAAAGGCCCAATGTCCTATCGTAGAAAGATTAACCAACTCATTGATGATGAATGGAAGAAACAATGGTAAGAAATTGAAAGCAGTCAGAATCGTCAAACATGCTTTGGAAATCATCAACGTCTTGACCGACCAAAACCCATTGCAAGTCTTGATTGACGCTATCGTCAACTCGGGTGCCAGAGAAGATTCTACCAGAATTGGGTCGTCAGGTACCGTCAGAAGACAAGCCGTCGATGTCTCGCCATTGAGAAGAGTCAACCAATCTATCAGTTTGTTGACCATTGGTGCCAGAGAAGCCTCGTTCAGAAACATCAAAACCATCGCTGAATGTTTGGCCGAAGAATTGATCAACGCCGCTAAAGGTTCGTCCACTTCTTACGCCATCAAGAAGAAGGATGAATTGGAAAGAGTCGCCAAATCTAATCGTTAGAATGTCTGTATGGCTTTCTTATATATATATATATGTATATATTCTCTAATGGTTTATTAATAAAATATTAGTATCATAACGGGTTGGTAACGTGGAACCAGTGTTGGTATAGAAATAGTAGGGAAACAATAGTAGCTGGGTGTATGTAAGTATCTCACCTCCTCCAGTACCAAAGCACATAGTTTTTTAAGACGGTGTATCATAGACCTAGTTTGACGTTTGAAAAGTGTTCTATAAACTACTTGATCGTGTGTCCAATCTCTTTAACACATCAAACTTCATATTGTGGTAATGGCTTATGCGGTTCAATGTATTTGACCAAACCTGGGAAATTCGCAAATTTTGCAACATCTAAAGTTTGCAGCCAAACAGTACCAATTTTATGATGAAAGAATCTGGGCAAGAGCTAAATCGGCGAGCATTTGTCAAATATTGCTCAGCTCTGTGGTATGAACTTACATAAAGAGTTGATAGATTGAGAAATCAGAATCCGCTGAATATGAAAACTGCTCAAGTCTCATTTATCTTATCCACAGTTGACGTGGGTTTCTTGCTTGCTCAAAGCTAGGTTTACGTGAAATGCTACAAAATTCTCAAGATTTAATCAGCTACTATTTACGCACGAGTCGGATAAAACATACGTAGTATAAAGCCAAAAAGACTTTTTGTGAGTATTCGATCATATCGCTTGATCCTATTTTCAACGACAACTTTGTCGTCGTTGGCTTTATTCTCAAGATCATCATCACGCCAGCGTGTGAATTTACGTCTGACCAACCATTCTCGATTTACCAATAGAAAAACTATTCCCCCAGCAAAACATGATCCAGCAAAGATTTGGGCAAATAAATAAGGTTCGCCCGAGTCGGAACGAACAAGCTTCAAGGCAATGACTTCGGAGACCAACGCAAAAAACCCACCTATTGAATTTAGGCCCGACCAAGATCCAGGGTAATATTTGGGCTCCTCAACAATGTCGAATGCTAATGATTGTCCCATGGTGCTGCTGACACCGAAGAATAAACCTAGCATAAACGAAAAGCCCACCAATGAACCAAACGAGCTTGCATTAATCCACCATGCGTAGATCAATATGGCCACAAACGAGTTCATCAAAATTGTAAAATTGTGCCTACCAAACTTGTCGGCGAATAGCCCCATGCATGGTCTACCAATCATCTGACCCGTGTTGGCCATAGCAGTGATAATAGTACCTTCGAATGTCGTTAAACCCATCAGAGTTGCGTACGGTGCCAACGAAAATAAACATAATACGTACCCCAAAAATGCCAACCCGTACCACATACACAATGATATCATAGGATACAATTTAAAGATTTTGTAATTGAAGATAATCTTGTAGTTCTCATGGATGAATTTTTTGGTCAAGGTTTCCTTCAACGGTAATTGAGTCTTGACTCTTGGCTTGATGAAGGCAGCCGATATTATACAAGCTACCATTGAAGATAACCCCACCATTCGTAGCGCCCATTTGTAACTACCGTATTTATCGATCACAGCATGAATACTGAAAGAGTACACTAAACCCCCTAACCCAATACCCAGGGCCGCAATACCCATGGCGGTGCTTAGGTAGTGCTGGAAATGCGTTGGCAACACCAATGTTGTGGGCAAGAATATAATAACAAGGGCAATGCCCACAAGAACCCCCTGCGTCAAGTACAATTGCCATAATTGGGTTGCAAACGAAGCCATAATGTATGCCGCCGTTTGTAAGATAATACCAATTGTTACCAAAATTCGAAATCCAAAAATATTGTATAGTAGTGCTGCTATTGGCGACAATGAAAGTCCACAGAAAAACACCAAGCTCCCTATCAACGCAAAGTCGTACTGCGTAGCGCCTGGGAAGGTATTATTGGAAAGGTAATAATCTAAGAAAATCCCATAACCAGCGTTAGCGCCCCAAGTGGCAAAAATAGCCAAGGTTCCGCATACAGCTACTACCCAAGCATAGCCCTTATCATAGGGAGGGTCGTTAGACACTCCTTCGCTCTCCTTGGTTTCATCGCTTGTGGGAACCGTCGACGCTCGTTCGAGTTCGTTAGCAAGTTCGTCGCCAACGTATAGGTGTTGGTCACTCCTTACGTGCTCCAACATGTGGTCTTCGTGAATGCCCTCCATCACCAGCGCCACTCGCGAGAGGTTGCTGTTGTTCACTCCTTCGTTATCATATGGTAGTTGATAACTCATTTCATGATGCTTTAGTCTTCAAAACTAGGTACCTAAACTTGGAGCAGGATATCTATAGTCCATACGCTGATCTCGTGGGTTATATATATATTATCCACGTTATTACTAATCGCTGAAGCGCCAACAACCAAATGTGTGGATCAACGGTTATTTCGTCATGATTCACTGTCTCCCCCCCACAAAAACTTTAATCGACCGGCAAACGCACTCAAACTCCGGTTCTGCTGGGCAAATTATCAGCCCAGGTACCAAACGAAGTCAAAAAAACGAGCAAATGATGTTTACAAAGGAACTATGTACACTGTAGAGGTCAATTATAGCTTCACGTAAGGGTAAGCCTCGGAAGTAGATCTGTTAACCAAGGATTTAGGTTTTTTGATTTTAAGCCGTGCTGGTTACAAATGGTGACAACCTCGGTGTTGTCAAGATTTAGGGTTGCAGAAGTGGGTGAAGTATGTGGCTCAACGTAAAACTGGTGTGTGTATTAGCTAGTTTTCGGTGATCTAAATGCAATTTATACTCGTATTGGGTAAAACATTCGTATCACAAATGCCCAGAGATTTGTTCCTAGTAAGAAATTATACCTGTTCACTCTCTGTTGTACAATATTTACCAGCTCTACCTTCTCAGTCGAACTGGCCAATTCTGTGACTTGTGCTTCCGCTAGTGCTAATCTTTGTTTTAGTTTTCGGCGTACAAGATACTCTCGTACTATGAGCAATAAACTCAAACAAACAACGAAGCACGAACCTGTGAATATTTGGGCGTATAGGTAAGGTGTTGAAATGGATTTGTCTACTAAACTCAAGGCAATCACTTCCGCGACCAAGGTAGTAACACCGACCAAAAGATTCATGCCTGACCACGCTGCTGGTAAATCACCAGCATCGTATAGCACATCAGATGCCATGGATTGTGCCATGGTAGAACCAACCCCAATGATCAACCCAATTAATACCACGAAACCAATCAAGGTGCCGAATGATTTGGCATTAATCCAGAATGCAAATAACAAAATCGTGATTGACGCCGATACTAACGTGGATAAGTTATTTCTGCCAATAGAGTCGGCAATTAGTCCCATCAATGGTCTCCCAACAATCTGGGCCGCATTCATGACCGAGGTGAGCGTCGAACCTTGCTGTGGAGTCAACCCCACCGAGCTGGCGTAAGATGCCATGGAGAATAACATGATTGTATACCCCAAAAGCGTCAACCCAAACCAAAATGAGATAAGTACTAACGGATACGAGTTGAATACTTTGAAGTTGAAAATGACTTTAAAATTCTCGCAAATGAACTCCTTGGTCATTGTTTGCTTGATGGGGGTCTTTGGGTCGATTCTTGGTTTCATAATCAAGGCTGGAATCAAAGCCGTAACCAATGTCACAAGCCCCACCATTCTCAACGCCCACTTTTGATCGCCAGCACGCTCGATGACTGAGTTCAACGATAACGAAAAGATCAACCCACCTAAACCACTACCAGCAACGCAAATGCCCATGGCGGTCGACAAGTATTTATCGAAATACCCTGGTAAAATTAAAGTCGCTGGGATGAAGATGCACACAAATGAAATACCAATTAATAGCCCCTGGGTTAGATATATTTGCCATAATTCGGTTGCAAAAGATGCTAGTATGTACCCAAGGGTTTGTAACACGACTCCCAATGCCATCATGGCCCTGAAACCCACTATTCTATAAGCCAATGCGGCGATCGGGGCTAAGAACTGGGCACAAAACATCACCAATCCCCCGATCAATGCATAGTCGTATTGCGTGGCTCCCGAGAAAGTTTCGTTGGCAATGTAGTAGTTTAGAAACACCCCATAACTTGCGTTCGACCCCCAAGTTGAGAAAATTGCAAGACAGGCACATATGGCCATGACCCAGGCAATACCCTTGTCCTTAGGCGCATATTTAGATTCGTCATCCTCTGATAGTGTAGTTGTACTCTCCTCATTGTCGTCATGCTGATAGTTTTCGTCTCGGGTTGAATTTTTTCGACTAACGCTTTCCAACTCATTGACAAATAACTCTTCGAGGTCACCTCGGGAGGTGTATGGTTCCTCTAAATCTTGAGTTATATCATCTTTGATTCCCAGTAGGATCAGAACATTGGTTCTTACTCGACTGACTCGGTTGTTGTCGATGGTTTCTGTCAATGGCAATGGGTCAAACTGCTTGCTGTCATCGTCTGAAAAACTATGGGTATCGTCGAACGATTTACCCATTATATGTCTTGCCCTATGTTTATCGACTTTAAATCACTGGATCGATCCACCCTAATATAGTGTTATAAAATATTAGTCATCGTAACCTCAAAGTTTCAGTTAGGAAAAACGGAGAACACAGGCGTTCACCGAAAGCAGGCAAATACATGAGAAAGATGACAATAAAACGGTGATGTGTGTCATACCGCAACTCTAATCCATTTCCGCTAGACTTCCCTTGGTTTCATGTCTTGTTTTGGTGCCGAGTATCTTACCATTTGCTAGAATTAACGTTTTAGCACAGGCTCCCAATCTCGGGAAATTTCGCAGCCACCCGCTTCGATTCCCTGAACCGGTCGATTCCAACGATGTAGATGGAGCACGCTACGCAGGTGAAGATAATAGAAGTAACTGCAGATACTGGAGACTGAGGTCGGCTCTACTAAGCTTGTAACTCCAAAAACTTCAGTTTACGTTCTAATTTTAGTTACATTTTCGGTGAATTGGTACTTCACCTTAACAATCGAGGGAACCAAGTTCAAAACCATAGTGGAGATGGAATCGACTAAAGCCTCTATTAGTAAGTGGGTATTACTCACCAACAGTTGATTGCTGACTCTCCGCACATTGATAAGAGTCACCTTTTGAAGCTTAAACTCAAACACTTGCCACGATTAATAATTTATAGGTGAGGGGTGATAAGTCAATCAAGTACGAGTCAAATCGAACCATCCAATTGGTAATGATGTGTCAATCTAAACCTCTAATTTGTAATGACAAATTGTAAGGCACGTATATCAAACAGATCAAACTTGATGTTAGACTTGATGATTGATATTTATCAAGATGATCGTACTCGAGTCGAGTGAAACAAAAATAAAACTTGTGAATCAAGCCACACATATACCAGCAACCCAAAGGTGAGCCCAAACACTCATCTACAGGTAAAGAAATCAAATCATTTACCACCACATTGATCAAAACTCCACCCTTATACCATTCATCACCTTGTAGACATCACATTATTACACCAAGTCAACCAATGTTGCAACCAAATCTTGAGCTTGACAAGTCAAATAAAGTCAATACGCTCCATCCAAGGCCATTGTAACCTTGAGCTTCAGATACCCATAAGCTCATTGCCAACTGTTATATCATTTTGCAGCCAATTTGTTTAGAGCGGTTGGACTCTTTTTTTTTTTGCCCGCACAATTGAAATCAACGTTTGTTCAACTGGCAAACTTGAAATCAACCAAGTTGGGTATTAGAATAAACATACCAGTAGAGGGAAGAGTAGATGTCAGGGTCAGCAGATTTCTTATCCAAAGGGATTGATCTAGTACAAAAGGCAATAGAAGCAGACAACTCTACCAAGTATGAGGAAGCTTACAAATTATACTACAATGGGTTGGACTATTTGATGTTGGCGATCAAGTACGAGAAGAATAACCAATCCAAAGAATTGATCAAGTCCAAATTCACCGAGTACCTCACCAGAGCTGAGCAATTGAAGGAGCATTTGGAAAAACAATCGAAACTGTCATCGGCCGAGAATAGTAGTGGCGGAGGATCCACCAAGGCTAAGAAATCAGGCGAAGGTGGTGACGATGACGATGCTGATACCAAGAAGTTGAGAGGTGCGTTAGCAGGGGCCATCTTGTCAGAAACTCCCAATGTCAAATGGGAAGATATCGCCGGATTGGACCAGGCGAAGGAAGCATTGAAGGAAGCAGTTATATTGCCCGTGAAATTCCCCCAGTTGTTCACCGGAAATCGTAAACCTACTTCGGGGATATTGTTGTATGGTCCCCCAGGTACCGGTAAATCGTACCTAGCTAAAGCAGTGGCCACAGAAGCCAACTCGACATTTTTTTCGGTGTCATCTTCGGATTTGGTCAGTAAATGGATGGGTGAATCAGAAAGATTGGTCAAACAATTGTTTACAATGGCCCGAGAAAACAAACCGTCAATCATTTTCATCGACGAAGTCGATGCGCTTTGTGGACCTCGAGGTGAGGGTGAAAGTGAAGCATCAAGAAGAATTAAAACCGAGTTGTTGGTGCAGATGAATGGTGTTGGGAACGACCCTACGGGAGTTTTGGTCTTGGGGGCCACTAATATCCCCTGGCAATTGGATGCCGCTGTCAGAAGAAGATTCGAACGGAGAATCTACATTGCGCTTCCAGAAGTAGAAGCAAGAACGAGAATGTTTGAATTGAACATTGGTGATGTACCCTGTGACTGCACTCCGCAAGATTTGAAAGTTTTGGCGGAAATGACTGATGGTTATTCGGGACATGATGTGGCGGTGGTGGTTCGTGATGCGTTGATGCAACCAATCAGAAAGATTCAGCAAGCCACTCATTTCAAGCCAGTGATAGATAAAGACGGCAATGAGAAATTGACCCCTTGCTCTCCTGGTGACGATGGGGCCAAGGAAATGAGCTGGATGGATATTGGCACGGACGAATTGAAAGAACCCGATCTCACAATTAAAGATTTTATCAAATCCATCAAAAGCAATAGACCCACTGTCAACAGTGCCGATATTTCCAAGCATACAGACTTCACTAACGATTTTGGTCAAGAAGGTAACTAAGATCGACCTAGCATAGAACTGCACAATCATTCATCATTTATTTCTTCAATGTATTTTTCTAGTATGTGTATATCGTATACATATATATATATAAATTTCATCATACAAACGTTATAATTTCAATGCAATGCAACATTAGTGTAGTAAAGGTACAATTCTAGTATAGGGAGTATTTTGGTTTTATTATCATATTTTACATTATCTTCGTTCCCTCCATCTTTTATTATTAACTTGGGGAGATCTATTGCTTCTACTTGGCGACCTTTCCCTGATTCTGTCTGCAAAAAGATCCTCTTCGTCTCCATTCGAGTCTGTTTTACCCACTTGCTTCAACTTGTCCGCGAACAAATCCTCCTCTGATTTTCTTCGAGAACTTCTTCGATCAAACTTGTTGGTCTCGCGGTTTTTATGATAGAATCGATTTCTTTCAGGTTCGCCATGTAACAAGTAGTAACGCGAATACTCCTTAGCGTTCTTCACCTTTTTATCTGACTGGAACGATTGTCTAATGTCCATCACCAAGTCGGAGTCGTCTTCCTCCATCTCGCTGGTTTCGCGAGAAACGTCCTTTATGATATCCAAACGTTTGAATAAACTTTGTTGGTTTTTGAAGTTGATGGTTGCTGAGTATGGTTTGGTTTTTCTTAATTGAACGATATCATTAACATACTCGCGAATGTTCTCGAATCTAGGTATCACGTCGTCATCCTTGGTGACCAACGTCAATTTGGTCAACGCTAGCATTGAGTTTTCATGGGTCAGAAACACAATGTTCACTGAAGTGTCATTGATCCACTCGATTTTGAAAGTTATGGGATCATTGACCTGCTCGTACTCAACTTTTTCTTCTCCTTGTTTAGTAATTGTATTCAAGTAATAGTCAACAAAGCATTTTATATCGTCTGTTGACAAATTGTCGACCCCCTTTATATATAATGATTCTGGTCGAACCACCTCAGTTTGGCCATTTATTTCAACTTCGATGGTCTGTTCCTGAAGCTTGGCTTCTCGCTCCTGTTCGTCAGCAATGGTCTTGACTAGCAATCCCCCATATGGAGCAACAGTGGGTTCTATCATCGGTAGCGGCTCTGTCGTTGTGCAAACCGTTACTTCTATGGTTTCGTGTTGTTGATGATTGAAATTCTACAAATTTGTCGCACGCAACTTCAAAAGACTCCAGATGAAGAAGAGTCAGTTGAATTGATAGAGAAGGTTGTTGGTATGATCGTATAGATAGCTTCATTGAATATCATATTGAACTAGCTATCTAAAGAGTCTAATATTGTTATAGTATGGCCAGCGATTTGGGAGAGAACGAAAGTTTTTAATCATTGACTAAATTTGTGATACCGAATGATCACAGCAAACACTTGATATCAATGCGCGTCATTCTCTCGACACCGTACTGTACCTTCAAAATAAAGGTTCACCCTATTTTAGTTGATTAGCGGTCTCAAGTTAGACTTGTAAATTTCTTATAAGGCACTCCATGACCCACTTACGAACTGCTCGTGAGTCCACCCTGGCTCAACTTTCCGTTTCCATGGCGTCCTTATCTTCTCTTAAGAATAAAACATTATTACATCTGATGAATATCTCTCCTATAGCTTCTTCACGTTTTTCATCATTGTCCACGATTATCTCCAACGTGTTATCCAATTGTAAGTTCATGTAACTGTCGAAACTTATCAAATCGCCCTTGTACTCGGTCTTGTTCCACTTCAAGCGCACAATGATCTTCTTGCCCACTAATGTTTTCAAGTATGGTTTGGGATTTATAGGTTGAAACTAGAATGTTAGTACCTGGAAAAGTATTAACCGAGCAGAAGTACCACACATAGTCTTCACAGGCCTGTTGTTTACTTCATACACCTTCTAAACATACCATTGTATAAGCTTTATCGTGAATCAAACTCTTTGTACGATTGAATTTTTCAGTGCACCACGTCAAAACACCAAAAAGTCGAATCAACAACATTTGGACTTAAAGTACGAGCAATTGGAGGCGATGACTAAGTTGAAACAGGTATTCATCACTGGAGGGTTGATACGGTTCCTTCTACCTACGCTTGTGCCTGGAATAGTCGAGTTATTAGCGTCGACGGTCGAGGTGTCCACCCCAATAAACTCATTCAAGTCGTTACAAGAAGCGTTTTACTACTTGGACAATGGGATCAACTTGTATGATGGAGGCATCAACACAAACCCGCCGTTGTATGTGGTTTTGATGTCGTTGGTCAACAGCTTGCCCTTTCAGCAGATATGGTTCAATTTGATATTCACCACGGTTGATTTGTTTATTGCCTGGAAACTTATATTGATCAACAGATGGTATAACAAGTATACCCTGGACAGGAGCGGCAAACTGTATCACGGCTTTAACGACGATTTAATTGCCAGTTTCTATCTTTTCAACCCGCTAATTTTGTTGACCAACCTTTCGCATTCGTCATTACCATTCTCGTGGGTGTTTTTGATTGAAGCTGTGAGTCAGGTGGTTTTGAGCTACAACTACGAACGGGCAATGATAATATTGGCAGTTTCGTCGTACCTTGCATTCACGCCGGTGTATTTGTTTGTGCCCATTTTGACGATGGCACATTCGTTGGAATTACACTCGCCCACTAAGATCTATGTCATCGGTACCGGGATATTCTACATGGCAGTGACATTTCTCATGTTTGCCTCGTTTGCCCTCACGGCATCGTGGCAGTTTGCCATCACTTGTTACGGGACGATTTTGTTTTTTGACAAGATATCGCCCAATCTTGGGTTGTGGTGGTACTTGTTCACCGAGATGTTTGAGTTTTTCACTCCGTTTTACGTGGGTATCTTTAACCTTTATCAGTTCATTTTCATCATCCCCATATCAATACGATTATTCGAGTACAAGCAAGTGGACCCATTGGATAAAATACCCGTCACCAGGTTGGCAGTTGCTCCAGACGGCAGGTTATTGGCAGTGGACGCCGATGGATATGGTACCGACGTCACTGAGTTGTTGCCGACAAAGGAGGAGAAGAACGCCACAAGCACAGGTGCAAGTGCATCGACCACCACTGCTCATGAAACCACCACCACAACTACCACCAGCACCAGCACTACCACCAGCACCAGCACTACCACCAGCACCACCACTAGTCCAACCAAGATTATCGATAACCCTATAGACTATACCAACACCAACGGAGACTCATTTTTAGCATTTGTATTGTGCTATTTCTGGTTATCGTTCACCAAGTCGTACCCCACCATTGGAGACTTGGGTTTCGGTTTGAGTTTGATACCCATATTCAAAGCCACGGTGATGCCACACTGCAAGTACCCATTAATCACGGGGTTGGTGTTATTGGTGTGTCTTTTGTTATCGCCAATCTTTTATTACTGTTGGATCGTTTTAGGCAACGGAAACTCAAACTTCTTCTACAGTATTAATCTTATCTGGGGAGTAGTGCATGCCTTGATCATTGTTGACTTGTTCTGGGGACAACTCACTTTGGACTATATTAATCAACATGGGTTATCGTCAGCAGCTGGCTCCAAATTGAGACTAACTCAAATATAAAAACGATACAGTGGGGTAGCCATGGACCAAACTGAGCACCAGATATTACTCTCCCACCACCTCCCTTACTTACTTATCAATATATTTCCCTGTTTATATGGTTTATATACTTGTTGTGGTGTTCCACGTGACTGGTTTTTCACCAATGAAAACCGGGAAATTTAATTTTACCTAAGAACGATGAAAATTTATAAAGCGTAAAAATCTTTGAATTCCTTAACCAGTGTTTGAACCATACTACGACTTTGCATCATGTTATCTCGCGCAGCTACCAGATCATACAGTTCTGCTTCAATCAAATTGACTTCCAGAGAGTCAGCCGGGTTCTTGTCTAACATCTCAGTGGTGATCAACAATGGCGGGTCTCGAGCAGGAAGATCAGGTGTATCTCACTTGTACTCCAAATTCAACTTCTTAAACACCAACACCAAATCGGCATTGAGATTCACCAGAGAGTCTGAATTGTTGGGTGGTATATTCTCGAGCCAAGTCACTAGAGACTCGATAATCTTGAACACTCAGTTCTTGAAAGCCGACTTACCATACTACGTCGAAGCTTTAGGTAACACCTTAGTCAATGCTTCGTTCAGACCTCACGAATTGACCGAAATTGTCTTGCCAGCAGCTAAAGCTGAATACCACAATGCCACGGCCTCGAACGAGTTTGTTGCTTTGGAAGCCTTGCATCAATTATCGTTCAGAACCGGATTGGGCCACGGATTATACTACGACGGTACCCGTCCAGTCACCATCGATGAAGTCAGACAATTCGCCGTCGACCACGTCAACGCATCCAACGTCGCCATCTATGCTTCTGGTGTCAACCAAGCTGACTTGACCCAGTTCATCAACGACTCTCCATTGTCGCAATTGCCTTATGGTGCTTCCGAACAAAAAGCTTCCGAGTTGTTCTTGGGTAACGAAACCAGATTATCCAAAGCCGGTGAATCAGTGGCCTTGATTGGTGTGCCCATCAAAACCTCGGATTTTGGTAAATTCGAAGCCTTATCCGTAGCCTTGGGTAACAAAACCATCCCAAGTCAAACTGCCCCATTATCCCAAATAAGTGGTGCTACTTCGCACTTGTACAAATACTCCGACGCCGGTTTATTTGTGGTATCCGTAAAAGGTAACGGTCAAGATGTCGCCGACAACATTAAAAAAGTCAAATCTTTGATCGACACCACCAAAACCTCAGATGTCGCTAAAGCCACAGAATTATCCATCGCATTACAATCCAGCTTTGTGAACCCATTGTCGTTCAAGCCCGACACCACCCAACCAAAAATCACCAAATTCAACTATGTTGCCGTAGGTGATGTCGATGTATTGCCTTATGCATCTGAATTATAAGCCAGTTGAAAGTTATCAATAACCTACTCAAAGTTAGTCAATACTTGAAGAATCGCGTAGCAAAAGGCAAATGCCTCTCTACAAGTCTCAAATGCATCCCTCATTTCATATCGCCATTGAAATGAAGAAAAATCAAACCACCACTACAACCTTACAATAGTTCGTATATATGATTCAATATATTAATAGTATAGATGATCGAGTAAGAAGTATGGTGTGTGGCTGCTCTCACAAAGCATATTGGTTGAGTTGAGGGCATGGAGATTCTCGACACAAGTCAGCACCTGTTTCGCTAAGAAGGTCGCACAATGGTATCACACTTGTCATTTGAACAAGATCTACGTTGACATTTGTACAGAGTTATCATTAATTACGTATATTCTGCAGATATCTCATAACTAACGTATTTAAGCAAGCACTTTTGAGGGTATACAATTATTCAATGCCCTGCTTAACAGCCACATTCCCAACAATATTGAGGGAAGATTGGTCTGTCGTGACAAGTGTCGTGGAGCAAGTTTTTGATGTAAGCAACGTCTCTCTTTTCAACATCAGTGAGTCTGGAGAAGTCACCGAAAGGTTGTTCTTCGTCACCTCTCTTGGTAACTTGGCCCAAGATGTTGTCCAAGACACCGTTAGGGTTGTCAACTGAAGATAAAGAAGCGTCAGAACCTAAAGCTTGGATACCGTAAACAACATCGTAACCTAATTCGGAACCAATGGTGTTACAAAGGTCGGAACCATCATTGTAGAAGTCGTAGTGGATTTGGAATCCTCTGGGGATACAACATTTACCGTGAATTCTTTCTGGCTTGACCAAGAACGAAGTGGACCAGTGGAACCAGTTGTCGACGTTTAAGTAACCGACACCACCCAAGACAATGTCGACAACACCAGTGTTGACAAGTCTTAAACGGTGGATCTTACCACCAAGGTATTTGTGCAAGTCGTTGTATCTGTCGGCTTGGTAGTTACAGGTGATCTTATATCTACCTGATTTGTCCTTGTCAACACGCGACACGACGAAACCAGCTTTAGGACACTTACCGGTGTAACCGTCTCTGATTTCAAGACTGTGAGCAGCAGGGTCGAATTCATCTCTCTTGATGTGGGTCAAGAAGTGGGTCAAATCGGCCAAGATTCTCAACTTGACACACACGATACCGGTGATTAACCCAGCGACGGCATCAAAGATACCGGAAATTAAACCCCAACCGAGAACTGGGTTCAACAAGGTAATGGCAATGATTAACTTAGCAGCAGTAGATTTAGTGAATTGCATTGTAAGGTAATTGATAATGTTCTGGTTATGCTGGAAAATGGAGTGGTCTTTATAGTTTTTCACATTTGTATAATCAATCTATTTATAACATCAGTCTTCCCTTTATTTGCACCCATTCTCACGCCAAATTCCCAATTGTTGATACCCTCTTTCCTAAACCATGTAAGTGCGGAACCCCATGCATAGGGTGAATAGTTCGGTTCACAAGCGAGACGCTATTTTTTCACCGCGGAGGCAGAATGGTGCATAAAATGTGCGGTTCCTGCGTGGTTCCATCGCACAAAACCGCGATACACTCTAATCTTAATGGTGAATAGGCTTCCGAATCCATTGCCGAGCAGACGAGCTGGGTTTCCAAGTGCAGTTGCAGTGGTCTGGCATTAACAATTGATCCAGTGATGCAAAATACCTGTTTAGTGAAATCAGGGCTTAAGCAACCTAATTTACTAGGTGTGCCGAATGAGGATAGAAACCACAACTTCTTGGACAACTGCATTGTGTGACCCTGTCGGCTGGTGTCACCAGTATACTTTGTGTCATACTCACAGCGTCAATCCCGAAATAGATCATATCTTAGGTTTAAGATGCTTGCGAGCAAATGTCTTGGTATCATTTATCATGTGCATGAGCTTAGCAACAGTGCTGTTTTGAGTCTATGGCTCTTCAAAGACTAGCTGATTAAACCAACAGGACCGATTGAGGTGAAATACGAACGAATTCGTAAATTTCAGTTTTAAGCCACCAGGCAACCAAGAACAATAGAGGTGGGCACCTTCTCGCCACTTATCACAAAACCATCTGATAAGCACCAACGCTCGTTGCTTTTTTTCCTAAATCCCAATGTGGAAGCAGTGTTTGCCGTTTTCGTGGAAAATTTTGGGGCGGCCACAGATAAACACGGCCGCCAATGGCATCTTCACTAGACCAAATCCCAGGGACGGAGCTCCAAGAGGACGTATTCATAACATACCCCAGCGTCGGGTATAGTCGCTAGCAGCTGATATTTCAAACAGACGGAGACGGCTTTAGGCTAAAGTTGTCCCCCATGACGTAGACAGTGAAAACACTCATGAAATCTGTACAGTCTGGTAAACTCACAATCAGCATAGTTTGGTAAACCAACAATCACGAAAATTGTATAGTCTGGCTAACTCACAATAACCATTGAAACAAGCTCTCCTTGATATTGCCAATTTGTATTGCAATTACAAGCGGCGGGAACGTTGGTAGTTATATAGTTATTGGAAGGTGGCGTTGCAACTATCATACTTCCACTTCAGGTAATAACGTGCAAAAGCCTTGTCAGCAATTTTAGCAATTTGCAACAAAAGAATTATCCGAGAGCAACGGGAAGCAGCGCTATGGTTTCGAGACAATAGTTGGCCAAGGGGATGTTTATGGCTCACAATGCTACCATTTATACTTTTAGTCCGATTCGAGATTTATTGATTCTAAAACTGAGTGGTTTGCAACTATGAAAACACCCCTGAAAGACCGTTGTGTGTGTGTGTGTGTGTGTGCTTTTAACAGCTTGGACCCTAATAGTTCTATTGAGCAGACCTCTCTCAATGACGAACCAGGTTACTCATGAACTCAATTGCACCTACTTTTTCAAGAAATCATCTCATAGTGTCTACCACAGAGCAGTCTGTCCACTGTATTACCATTGATACGCCGACTATCCATGTCCTCCGTATTATCACCACTTTCTTTATCGTGTTGTTTTGTAGTCGTGCGCATTCCAAGAATATCTAATTTTTCAGGCATCGAAACATCAACAGGCAGATCGCTGGTTTGATATTGAGACATTACACCGCAGACATGTCAGACTTTGAGGATAATGCGTTCAACGAGGGTGCTGAGAACTTTGATGATTTTGATGGAGCTGACCATTTTTCTGAGGAAGAGTTTGTCGAGCCCACTGAAGAGCAAAACGGTGATGTCACCATGAAAACCGCCGATGGCAAAGAGATCATCAACGGGGGGTTTGGGCCAGATGATGCATCAAACAAGGTAGTAGTGGGCAAGAAAGTGGCCAAGGAATTGGCCATACCTAAGGAAGATCGCTCCACGACCCCATACATGACTAAGTACGAACGAGCAAGAATATTGGGTACCAGAGCGTTGCAAATCTCATTGAATGCGCCCGTGTTGGTCGACATTGAAGGTGAAACCGACCCATTGCAAATTGCCATGAAGGAATTGGCGCAAAAAAAAATTCCTTTGGTTATAAGAAGACACTTGCCTGACGGTTCTTACGAAGACTGGGGTTGTGACGAGCTAATCATCGATCATTAGATATGAAAGTGAACTACTCACAGACCCCACATTTATTGTAAACTAGCAAGGTGATTGTGAATCATCCATAATAAAATCTGTACATTAATATAAAACAAGCATTATTGGCGATCTTGTAGTCGAAGGGTCCAGCCTCAATCGATATAAGCGTCCATCCATTTAGAAGCCTGAAATATCTTCTTGCCATCGACCTGCTGTTTGACAAACCCATCCACCATTTTGTCAAACATTGATCTGTCCAATCGATTATCACCCGAGCCGATTTCACCCAATTGAACCGAACAACAAACATCTTTCAAAACATCCACATCTACAACCAATTCCTCCTCGCGGAACTTCTTGTCTGACTGCGTGCTTTCAGCAAACACCTTCAACGCATTGTAGATCGTCATTCTGTCTTCGAATTTGGCAAACTCAGTGGCCATAATTTGCAGAAATTTGGTGAAATTGACACCCTTCTCTTGATACGTACCATCGATCGTAAGCATCTCCGTCAACTTGGCATCTGACGGTACCTTGGACCCCAACTGGCTGTATATATTCACTAGATCTTGTTTGGTAATGGTACTATCTCGAGATTCCCCGTCAATGAGCGTGAATGCGTTCCTTAATTGTGCTTTTTGATTATTGGAAAGCGTGTTCAATGAAGCCATAATGAATCTGTAGATCTGTGTAGTGGTATCAATTACTTTTGGTGAAATTTAAAGGTATAGTTTCGATTTTGATCTGAAATGTAAACAAAGCGAAACCGAAAAACTATAAACGATAGATTTGAATTAGATAACTACTAGACACAGGTTTTTGCTACTACATTTGCAACATTTATCTATATATACTTGAACGGAATTGTCCCGATAAGTGATTGCATTGGTGAGACTTGAGGAATTACAAGAATGGATGGCGATACCCTATATAATCAGCCAGTGGTTATAGACAATGGGTCGGGAAATTTGAAAGCAGGGTTTGCTGGAGAGGACAAGCCGAAAGCATTTGGGTCAGCTATTGTCGGCAGACCTAAATATACCAAGATAATGGCAGGAAGCTTAATTGGTGAAGATACATCCACAAGTTCCACCAAGGAAGAAACCTTCATTGGCGATCTAGCACAACAGAACCGAGGTTTGTTAAAACTACTGTATCCTATAGAGCACGGGGTAGTCACCAACTGGAACGACATGGAGAAACTATGGTATCATACGTACACTCAAGACTTGAAAGCCAACGCTGAGGACCATCCGCTTTTAATAACAGAAGCACCATTGAACCCAAGAACCAATCGAGATAGAATGTGCCAGATTCTATTTGAGTCATTCAATATACCATGCATATTTGTCAGTATACAAGCGGTGCTATCGTTGTATGCCTCGGGCAGAACTACAGGCGTGGTGGTTGATTCTGGAGACGGTGTGACTCACATAGTTCCCGTTTATGAAGGGTTCGCCTTACCTACATCTATGAAACGAATGGACGTTGCTGGAAGAGATATCACTGAACAATTGTCCTTCAACATACGAAGAATAACCGGGGTAAACTTCAACTCAAGTGCCGAATTCGAAATCGTTCGTTTGATCAAAGAAAAGACTTGCTTTGTATCAAAAGATCCTATCAAAGACGAAAAATTGGCATCTTCTTCCTACTACTTGGGAAACCACGACTCTGAATTGTTCACAAAATACAAACTACCAGATGGACACGAAATACAATTGGGGGCAGAACGATTCAGGTCACCAGAAATCTTATTCAACCCTCAATTGATTGGTGATGAGTCGCCTGGAATCCACGAGTTGACTTCGTTGGCTATCTCGAAGACTGACCTAGACTTACGACCAACTTTGTACCAAAATATCATTCTTAGTGGTGGTAATACACTTTTGCGTAATTTTGGTGATCGTTTGATCAGTGAGTTGAAACAACAACAAACCTCGTCTAGCTCATCGCAATATAATAGTGTTTGGAATAAGCAAATCGGACAGACTACATACGATACGAAAATGAAGGTTAAGATATATGCCCCACCAGAACGAAAGTATTCCACTTGGATTGGTGGATCGATCTTGGCGGGTTTATCTACTTTCAAAAAAATGTGGGTGACATCACAAGAGTACGATGAGAATCCAGATATAATACATGTTAAATGTATGTGAACATACACGATAAGCTTTTTCTTTAGAAATCAGGGGTAAATCCATATACAAGTCATTCCATAACGTCATTGATCAACAATAGAACCTAGATACCATAGTATCTATCACCAAAATCACCCAACCCGGGTACAATGTATTTATCAGCATTCAATTTCTCGTCAATAGCACCAGTAATTATACGAACTTCAGGGTATTTCTCTTGGAAAGCAGTAATACCTTCTGGAGCCGCAACCAAGTTCAAAAAGAAAATGTTTTTGGCTTGAACACCTCTCGATAACAAAACTTCAACGGCCATGATAGCAGAACCACCAGTAGCTAACATTGGATCTAATAAGAACACAAATCTTTCACTGATGTCTTCTGGTAACTTCTCGTAGAACAATTTGGGTAACGCTGTTTCTTCATCTCTCTGGATCAAGATTTTCCCAATTCTGACTGATCTACAGCAATCTCTCAATCCCATTTCCATCGATTCACCAGCTCTGACAATAGAAACCCCACAGATCTTACCTAAGAATCTAGCACCCTCGTACTTGTTATTACCATAGCACAGAATAGTAGATTTTTCAACTGGCAAGTGATTTAAACCTTCTTCGACCAATAATCGGATGATACGATCGGAGTAGAAAACAAAGTCTCCTCTCTTAGTATATTGATCTCTAATGATAGAATACAATCCAATCAATTGGTTGGTTTGTCTCAACAAGGTAACATTTTTGCTGATTTCTGATGTCGACATGTTTCGTTAACGTGAAAAGATTTGGTTATCTGAATTTTTCAAAAGATGAGCGAGTTTGAGAAGATAACAAATACGATGGACTAACAAAGTGTTTGCTATTATTATGTCCACAAATCCAATACAAATGACAATACTTTGATTGTTAATATAATCTATAATACAATATAAACAATTACATTCTTATGCAATTATTGCTCTGGACTGACGAATGGATTTTCAATAACTTCAGATCCGTCTACTGGGGCGATGGTCAAGATAGAGGTACATCTGACGACTACAAACCCCAACTCTCTGGTTTTGTCTGTCAACACTGTATCATCTTCTGGGTCTAAATTGTTAGTATACCTGCAAGTCGTGAAAGAGAGTGCCTGAGTGACTTGCTCGAATTATTAGATACACTAGCAAGATAATTCTTACAAGTGTCTAGTTCAGTCGTAATCGCACTAGATGCTCTAGTGCTCTATCGTGATACTTCAAACCATGTTGGATCTGTGTATCATTGTCTCAAAAAGCTGTCATTCTTGCAACAAGCTTCTTCAATTCAACAAATCATACCGAACGACAGTCTCCAAATCATAGGTTGACACTCACACTCAATACATATACCTTGCGACTTCCCATTCGTCAATGTTGACCAGATTTTCGAAACAACTCTTGCTACCACTGTTTCAGGGCCATGTAATCCGGTCTCCCTCAAAGCAACTCTTCACACAGACGCCATTTCATCTTCCATACATACCTCTTAAAGTTTCGGTGACATTTTCCAACACCAAGTTCATCAATTGGTCAAATCCTTTCAAGCTACCCACGATTTGTCTTCCCCCGATAAATTTCACGCGAATTTGTTGGTCTTTGTACTGGTTCAAGTCCAAAATTGCTTCTCTTTTAGGTCCATCGTGTTTGGTGCCCGATTGGTTATTCCTTCTTCGATTATGTTGATTCTGAGAGTTGTTGTTATCTCTATTGTTGTGGTGACCGCCTTGTCTCGACTGAACGTGTTAGTAAAATGAACATCGAACCTGATCTTCTGCTATGTACATACATTATCGCTCATTTTCTGCTTGCAATGTCCCTGATTCATTTCCATACTTTTCTTGATTATGATTTTGGAAAAACCTGAACTTAGCGCTACCATTTAGAATATCCAATGGTATAGAAGAATGCAATGCAAAAAAGTGTCGAGTCTACACAAAGTCTCAAAGTTGTTCTTGATCTAGTTACCTAACCCATATTCATTTATTGCATTCTGCAACTGTTTAGTGGTTCGAAATTGCCATCGAATCGAATCATAACTACCCCCACTAGTGGCTGGTCTACAACAATCGATTTAGTTTGTTTAGTGTACAAGTATATACATGATGCAGTGGAGGTCGTTCAATTGAACGACATGGTAGGCTATGTAATTCCTCCTGGTGTTGGTACCCTTGACCAAGGTTCCAATTTTCAGAACCTTTCGAGTCCATTTTTCTGGTGTTAAAACTCCCCACGGAGCCACATATCCGATCTTTTCTTCCTCGTCAATGACTTTAGTTGTTGTCTATCTGATTTGTGGTGTACTGGTGCTGTTTCCAAGGCGCCAGATAATATATTCACTTGTTGTGGGGGCAAGTCGAACTTTTTAGCCAATTTGGCGATGGTCCATTCCTGGGGGTCTGCTTGTCTTAGTTGTTGTATTTGGGTCACGATTTCTGGGGTTATATCATAGGTTCTGTGTGCTTGTGCTTGGTAATCTTGAATCAAAGGGTAGTTGGCCAATTCTTCTTTGGTCCAGGTCTTTGCTGGCAACGACCTTCTGGGGTCAGTTGGCGGCAAGAATGCTCGTGGAGTTTTTATCGATGGTTTATTTATGGACGATGGTGGGTTGTGAATCAATCCTGGCGTTCTTTTGGGTTTGAAATTAAATGAGGATCTTCCTTTGTACTGGTTTATGGGCACTGGTTCAAACGGGATAGCCGATTTAAATCGGAGAAAGGTCTTCAACATCTGTGCTATGTGGATGTGATGGTTAATCCTCTTGTGAGTCCTTTACCTCTGGTTCATTGTGGAAAAAAATTTCAGAATTTTCACTACCAAAATTGACATATCCACGTGATATTGTCAAATGGTATTGACAACTTGTCTAAAAACCATGTCACATGATACTGTCGAAAAAACTGACGAAAGACAATCAATCAGTTACTTCTATCTGCCATTGCCAAACTTTCCACTCATTCATGCCTTCAAAGTCCACTATTAATTACCCACAGTTCTCTGTGTTTATCTATTTCTGTTTCAATTCACACAATCGAATGCAAAGTGAACATTGTATCTGTAATATACGGTGACAGGACAATGGACCTTTAGCACGAGATGGCAAGACCTAGAATCCAAGCCGTGGCTACATAAACAACATCACGATGGCCCAAGGTTAATTAGCCACAGAATTTACCCGTGAACACCGCCGCACTTGCCACATTGAGCAACAGGGTAGGAAAAAATATGTTATTATCGGCGTCAATTTTTTGCGCACGGGCCCAATCGAGTAGGATAATTGCCATATGCCAATGGTGATGTGAAAGTTAACATGGTAAAAGTGGACAGAACATGTTAACTGGAAAGTGCTATTTTAGAATGTAATGTATTACATCTCTTGTAGTGTCACAACTGTCTGATTATTGTCACTTTGGTGGGTGTACTTATTGATTGGCGTTATTTTTTAACATTGTGGACATTTTGACGAGTGCACGACATTTCATTCCAAAAGATTTTTCCGTTAACCACAACCAAAGACTAAAAATCTATCGTTTACACCATCATTAACTACAGTCACTCTTTTACCTGTCAGTCGTTCGCTTTTACCATGTTGCAATTATTCACTTTAGGGTTGTTGGCATCCACCGCCATCGCTAGTGTCACCACCAGCTCCCAAACCATCACCGTCACCGTGACGTTGTTGACGCCAGAAGAAAGCGCCGCCGTCGCCGCCAGCGAAGCTAGCGTAGCCAGTGTCGCTAGTGTGGCCAGTGTGGCCAGCGAAGCTAGTGTGGCCAGTGTCGCCAGTGTCGCCAGCGTGAGCTCAATTAGTGCCGCCAGCGTCGCTAGCGTCGCCAGTGTCGCATCGGCCAAGGCCAAGGAAGCCAGCCTCAAGTCAGTCGCCAGTGTGTCAGCTGCTTCAGTCGCTTCAGCCAAAGCCAAAGCTGCTACTACCACCGCGTCGCTCACGGCGTTCAAAGGGATCTTGGCTGTGGCCTCGGCCAACTGGACTTCAACCCACTCGCACACCGAGTCGAGCTCGCACGCGCTCTCAAGCTCCACTATTGTCCCAAGCTCAATCTTGAGCTCGAGCGTAGTGTCGGCCAACTCCACCAGCAAAGCCAACTACGGTAACCAACTCGAAGTGGGCGGATTACTCGGTTTGGGGTGCGTTTTGGCCCTCTTGTGAGTTTAACTACTTCCTAACTACCTTTTACTTGACCTCACATAGGTCCTACATTCCTTTTTCGTTGTTTACCTTCTGTTTTCGTGGTGTTCTCTAGATTTATGTTTACTTTGTTGTGATTGTTTTTTTTTTTGTTAACATTTCATTGTGGACTCGTCCACATATACCCCGAAATATTGTGATGAAGGTTATGTTGTATTATACTATAGTGTTTGTTTTATTGTATTGTATTTGTTATTTATTATTATTTTTATTGGTTTTGATGTAGACAATATGCTTGTCGATCGTGTCTGGCACCCATTCGGCTACCGTATCGCACCGCGCAGGGATTTTCTAAGCACCGCGATCGGAGGCTTAACCATGATGGGTACGGTGCAACCCAGGTTGGGAGTGGTTAACGGTTGGTAAACTCATCATGGCATGTCTGGTTTACCCACTATCGATAATCTAGTCGCATCGTTTCGTAGGGGAATGTTACCTCTCATCAGACGTCTGGAGTGCGTGGAAAGAACATTCTCGATGACTCGCTTAGAGGTTATTGATGCAGCCGGGAATGTCGTCTGACAGTTGCAATGACATTTGGTGTATTGAAGAACTAGGCGTTGCAAGCACACAGTGATATAAAATTCTGTGCTAGCTCAAACTGAACTTATACAAAGCAACTGAACTTGGATGCTACCTTGAAACTATGTTATGACGCTACACTGTACTTTTGAACATACTGACGCCTTTGATCAACATCATCGTCAGACGCGTTTGCTGTCTGCGTTGGAATTGAACTTTTTGTGTTGTGGTGCACAGACACAAATTTTGCACCCAAAGTTGAAGTAACACATTTGCAGAGTTGATTTACGCCAACTAAGTGAGAGGTCTATAGGTAAAGGTTATCATCTTCTATACAACCGGAAAAGCTGAGTCTAAAAACATTGTCTTGCTGTCCAGCCAACATAGTCAATGCTGCGAAAATCTCGGCCTAATGAAAGTGCTTCACCACTTCAGGGTGAATTTGAGTTCTTCTTGCCGTATGGTCACAAGAAGAATCGCGTTTCATGCGAACGCGATAACAACCTGGACAAACTGAAGCAGGAAACGACTGGGTATAGTGATGTTGTTGGATACAAGAAACCTCAGTTTAGTAGCAACCCTTACTTGCCAGCAGTTGCTTCGCGGCTTTCAAAAACAATGGGTGTAGTCCAATCTATATGTGCTCCTTTTGATAGCGTTTGGACGTTGGACGGTAACAGATGCGGTTCCTTCGCTGAAATTGATCGGTTTAAAACTGGCCCACTATCGAATGGCCCCACAGCGCTCTTGCTCTCAGGGGAAAGTAGTCCTAGAATTTGCTCTAAGAGCACCGATCTTGTGAATTCGAAACAACAAAAGCTTGGAGACCCTCAGCAATTGTTAGATGCAACGCAAGGAAAACTTTTCCCCAAGTATCTGAGCATTCGAGTGAACCAAGAAGATGTCTATGAACACGAATTCAAAGAGGGCCTCAAGGAGGACACGAAGGACATTTCTAGTAGATTCTTGGAAGATTTTGGTATTACTTGTTCAACATATTTCAACAAACTTGGTGGTGACAAAAAGGCAACTGCTGCAAATTTACACGAATTTCGGTTGAACCAAATCCCAACTCAGCAAGTGGTGATCCAGAAGTCTGATTTGAACAGAAAGTATATTATCCCTACTTGTATGGGTAAGATTTTAGTGCGCTGCAGGCCTGCCGATTATCACGACGAACGAAGATCAATTATTGGTAGAACAAACAAGGCAGCAGCAGCACTTCGTTCGTGCCCCGAAGAACCTAGAATCAGGAGAACAAATAGAAGGTACAGTATAGGTTTGAATCGCTCCCCACTCTTCTTTCAACTGATGGCAACAAGAATATCCAAAATACAACAATTTTCTGGCGGAGACGTCTCCATACACTTAAAGAAATACAACCAAATCAAAAATGTGTTGACAGATTACGACATCGAACTTAGAATTATTAGTCCAGTCAATTTACGTTGATGTGAAGTCAATTACTCGTTACATATATAATGCAAACAAAATTCGATTAGTACAATTTTAACTACTCCTGCTCGATCACGCGAGCAGATAGTTTTAAATCAAGTTACGCCCCATAAAACTTTGGCATAATCTTCATCACTGTAGCTTTTTCGCTTATCGACTGGGCCAATCTTGCCCCCAAAGAATTCCGTCTCTAAGTTAGTCACAAGATCTGTCAATTGTGAACTAATGTTCGGATAGGACAATAAAGAGAGATATTGTGTGTTTTCGCAGCCATTCACAGGTTTAATACCATTGAACATGTTCTTGATCCAAGTGGCTGCAGCAGGAAACCCAAGCAACACGTCAGAAAGATGTCCTCCGGTTAGGTCTGACGCGAATTCAATCGATTTGGCGCCCCCGTCGCACCAGTTTGCAAACAGTACTTCCGAATTAACATAAGGAACAATTTGATCCCACACTCCATGGTACATAAAAATAGGGACAGCTGGTATTTCAGTGGTATTTTCTAGCGCTAGGGTATTCTCAAGCAAAGCCTCAGCAACGTCTTGTTGCTGAAATATACCGAGGCCCTCTTTGAAATAAGTGGTATTGGTGTGAATGAAATTCTCAAATGCAAATTCAATAATCGATGGGACAATACAAAGTTCTTCACCTAGTTTGAGTTTGTTCCATTGGCGATCGTTCACAAAAGCTTCCAAAATCGGTTCGAGGTGGGGATATTCATTAATTAATCCAAAGATTCCACTGGGAATAAGTCCGGCAAAAAGAGTTGTATCCGTTGATAAGACTGTTTCAGTTATGTTTCTAGGTACGCCCCCAAAAGCAGCGCCTATGACGTTAGATTTTAAGTCAGACTTGTAGTCGTCCATCAAAACTGTAGCCCAAGCTGTAGCTTGAGCACCTCCACTATATCCCCATAGTATCACCTCGGGATCGTCCAATCCAGTTATATTTTTCGAATTCAAAGCACCATCAATGCTGTTGAGCAAATTTTGGCCTGCTAATCGTCCTGCTGTGAAAGCTGCCTTCTTGCTGGCAGTGGTTTCAAATGCAGTTGTCATCACATAGTATCCTTGACTCAACAATACTGCTCCAACAAAAAGTGAAAACTCTGCTTGAGCCTCTAAATTCTGAATAGAGCTTGCTCCCTCTAAAATGGCGTAAGTTGGCAAACAATCAAAATTGGATGAATCCTGTGCAATGCTGTACACTACTAATTTACTTGAATCAGCATTGTGTGGTTGGACGATCGTGGAAACCACAGCAGAAGCGTTTCCGTGAGAATCTTCCGACCGAACTAGTATGTCCCACGAGTTGGCAACATCTATAGGAAAATAGATACTTTGAAGTTTCTCGGGTGATTTTCTATATCTGAGAATTGTTCCTAGTTCTGCTTGTTCAAAGTCCTTGGGAGGAGTGTAAAAGTCATCATCTGTTGGTATTATTGGTACTGGTGATGAGAACACAAATTGTTGAGCAAACACAAGGCAACAAATCGCCCTTAGTGCAATGTTCCAAATCATTCCCTGACTAAGATGATAACGGCAAACATTCTTTAAATAGTTTGAGTACAAATCGCTTTGAGGAATATGCAAAATTCATGTTTGCAACCAGTTACCGAATCAGGAAAGTGCGATTGGAAAAGCCGAAACACCGAAACAACGAAAAGGGGAAGAACAAAAAAGGTTAACCAGCACCTGCTTCTTATAGAACAAATAGGCTTTTCCAACTATAATTACAATAACGATCGATCGATTTACGGCGGACGTAAGTGATAATACAATGCTTGTTGATAGGTGTTGCTATATATATTATGCATGTAGACTCCAGTTTTGCGGAGTAAAGTAGCGTGCTTCTGATATTACATTCGTTTCCCATTCAAATCACGCAAGTACTGGTCTTTGGCGATTGCATAGTATTCCTGATTGGTCAATCCTTGCGGGATCTTTGGCGGCACTTTCGGTTTATTCTCTTGATCGTCGTCGTCATCATAATGGTTCTGGCTAATACGCTCAAATACGTTTGGCGAGAATTTCCCGTTACCAAGATACCCAGTTTCTCGAGTACGGAAATCTATAGCTAGGTCTTGTTTTCTGGCTTGACCTGCTTGCATTCGGAATTTTGTGTTTAACTTATCCGACGGAGTTGGGGCATAGTACCTAGGATCGATTTCGTTGGGGTTTATATTATGCTGTTCATGATGAGGATTTGCGTAAGTTAAGGATTGAACCTTTTTGTCGAGCATGTAGACTTGAGTTGGAAGTTCGTCCTCGTTAAGTCCGATTGTGTCCGCTGAAAACGGAATTGACGTGGTTAGATTCAGTGTGCTGTAATTATTGGTAGTTGGTGGTTTCCGCGACGAGGTTGTTGACATACCTACTGGAGGGAATGGCTGAAACGAGCTGATTGATGAGTTTGACGTGATACTTGATTCCACCAAATGTGGCGGTGGAAGTGGCGCCATGAAATCTCGATCGTCGTCTTCATCATCGGCGTCGTCATGAACTGAGTAGTCTTGGTGTTGACTTGGTTTTGGAAACGAGATATTCTGGTTCAACTTAATCTCGGGTTCGGGTTCTGGAGTTTTCTCCGCCTGCCAAAGCGTGGATATTGGTTCCTTCGACTGGAACTTGTTGGTGAATTTATGCCATTTCGAAGGTTTCTTGTTGTGGCCATTTTTCTTGTCGGGGGCTATTTCCTCGATGTATTCGGGTTCGGATACATCAGTTTCATTGGTCGAGACTGAGTTTTTCAAAAACGACAAGTGTTTCAGAAACGTTGATTTGTCTGAGTTTTGCGAGTTGACAAACACATCATCGATAGCACTTCTTTGTTTCGCAACCACTTGTGGAGCTGCTGGTGTTGGAAGATGACTTTCCGACTGCGACTGGGCCATGTGTGGCGGCATTGCTGATTTTGGCGGCGAGTGATTCTGTTTATTGTACGAGCCGTAGTATTTTGTAGGTGATTGCGAGCGATGAGGTGAGACTCGTGGTGAATGGATATGGCTTGGAGGCGATGGTAGTTCGTGATGATGCGGCTGGTGTGACTGGTGCGAATGGTGTTTGTGATGGGGCAATTCGTGGGCGTATTTGTTTTGTGAGTGTTGTGGGGTGTACACCGACTCCTCTTCTTTGACAATAACATTGTGGTTGACTATTTTTGGTGGTAGTATGGGGGCGCTGGGGTAGAAAGTCATTTCCAAGTAGATCATGCCCGCTCGTTTACCAAACATGTTTAGGTCGAACCAGTTGTCGTATATGAACTTCCCATGGTCCTGGTTCTCTGGGTTGGCAAATATCTTGGAGCAGTCGATCTCGACATTGCCTATAGGTGTGGGTTCGTTCTTGGTTTCGTCCAAGACGTCAACAATCATCAATGGTTTGCGGTCTCGGTTCAACTCAAACCGCACTTCGTGTGTCCACTCGGGTGTTTGTCCCGCTCGGAAATGCGACGGTGTCTTTCGTGCTGTAGTACCTATCCTCAATGTCACATATGGATTCTGTTTATCTAACTTTCTTCGATTGGGTAAATGTTTGGCCCGACAAACAACAACCACAAGCGTCCCGTCGGCGCTTTCTGGAGGAGTGTATGGAAGACTCTCCGGTAGACTATTCTCAGACATCAAATACTGAAGCTATACTTTGAACCTAATCAAGTTGTTCTTGTTATATATATATATATATATATAGTGGCTGTTTGTGCTTTAGTATGATAGAAAAAATCTGATTAGGTAATAATTTTATACCTCCAAAATTTTGTTGTGATTTAGTCCAAATCGGGCAATGGCAACAAGGGCCCAATGGACTATAAATGAAATTAGGTTTGATCATGATGTTTGTCGATGATGTTTAAAACGTAGAGATCGTCCTTAGAAAGGGTAGGCTACATTGTACACAATTTTTCAAAAATGAGTTTATTTTTAGCATCCCATCTTAAGCGGCTAAGGGTCGTATAATGTCTAAGCCTTTGTGAACAACGATTCGTGACAGGCAAAAAATGGATAGTGGGTGATTATAGGGGCGGTAGTAGTAGAGCAGCACCAATGTATTCACGTATGTTACTAAGACCACTTGGTATGACCAATTTAGTCAGGCGGCAAATGACTGAGGAATTGCTAGGCTGAGGTGGATATAGTTGGTGGGTAAAGACATTTGTATAGTCGCCGTTAGTGAGCAAACAGATTCTTGATAGTTTGATTGTGATTAGTATTGGTCATTACACAGTATGCCATCAGCAGTTTGATTAGTAAAAGATTTGCTTTTTGAATTGAAATGAATTGAATACGATATTTTTGAATGTCACTTGGAGTGGTGTTGTACCTTCAATGCTATTTGTTGTTGCAACAACAACAACATGTGCACAATTAGGTTTACATGGTTGATTATTGTCAGCAATGGTTTATGGGTGATTTCAAAATTTTTTGCAACCACTTTGAAAATTCAACTTTTCGAGACCTTGAATAGTATAATAGCATCGAAGGATGACTTTACATATACTTATCACTAAGTGACAGGTATGTTTTGTCTATATCTATTTGAATGTTACCGTTAACCTCTTTGACGGTTTATGTGCACTCCATTCATTTTTGCGATGATTTCGAGTTGATCGATAACGAGATTTGGCTTTAGATGATATACAATGTCGTTTCGGGGCAGAAACACCGTGAAAACATTCCTACCTTTTGGTCTAGAATATAACGATATCCTATCCAATGGATATTCCACCGAAAAACCAGTGCTAGTACTACCCATCCATGGCGCACTCACCGAAGAAGAACTCGATGCATCGACCCAGTCGATATCGTTCGCCCAAAGAATGGCAGATGGTGCGTTCTACACAGGCACAATATACGATGCCACCCACGATGTGGCGAACAAGAAAGCGGCAAAACGCCAGAATACCGAACCTGATGGAATAGAACGATACTCAGACCGGTACAAGAAAGTGAAAAAGATTGGCAAGACCATAGAAGAACACCCATACCAACTAGAGTTCTTCCCGCAAGAATTGTATTCAGTCATGGGTGTCACTGGTAAACAAAAGAAAAAACTATTGGAATTGTCCACCTACAAATCCAACGGGGGGTTGAAAAAATTCGATGCAAAACTGGCTGGCGTCGCCAATGTCAATGACGAGGACGTAGACGAAGCCAAGTCGATTTTGGAAAAACTCAAGGGCATGACTGACGATATAGACGAAAATCAAGACGAAGCTGAGGACGAAGAGGAAGAAGACGTGGACGACGAATTCGAAGAGGATGACGACGACGATTATAACGCAGAGAAATACTTTGATGATGGCGACGAAGATGGTGGTGACGATGACGGCGACGAGGCTGCCTTTTAGATAGGTTGTTTACATTGTATAATAGTTTTGATATGTATATTAGATTTAATGCTGGGTGATATTTTTATGCTAAATGGAGACTGGGCTATAAATTGAAAGTGAAACTAACTAACGCATTTCTTCCACCTTGAACTTTATCAAACCATCTGCCAAACTTATGCTCTTTACTAGTAAGAGCAAACACTAACAATTTCTTTTCGTTGGGTATCTCAACACTCTCAATTCTGACGATATAGCCCTTTATGTTTGTTATTTCACCAATCAAGGAGAAGTTTCTGAAACCATCGTGACCTAGTTTCCAAAACTTGATAGACCCATTGTTGGACCCAGTAATGAACACATCACTAAACGGCACAGCATGTATAGCACTGATCCAGTACGGTTGTGCTTGAGGAATTTGTCGGGCTGCAACTTCTTGTGACGTTTCGGCACTAGCAGTTGAAGGTGCTACTTGTGGTTGTAAACCGTGTCCCAACCTCTCCACAAATAACGGCTTCTTCTTCGCCAATGACCATAAGGCAATATTACCATTGTCTGACCCAGTGACGAAATGCGATTCGTCATTCATCGAAACAACCTCGATTGAACCCTCGTTGTAAAAGGGCGCCGAGTTGTCATCGTCTTTCTTTTTCTTTTTACGTTCATGATCCCCACCTCTGAAAGTCAATCGTGTTTCTTCTGCAATCTTCCAAAACATGGTAGTTTTATCTCTCGATCCAACTGATACACAAGTTTCCCGGGCTAACGCCGCTATATCGGTGATGTTGTCTTGGTGTCCGTACAAAATTTCCAATTGATTGAATTGATTTATCGAGTATGTTCGTATTCTCAAATCCGCACAGGCTGCGTATAGTTGATCGGTGTTTCTTCTGAACGTTATTGCATTTACAGGGGTTCTAGTGGGCAATACTTTCAAGCACACTAAATTTTCACTCGACCAAATGATCAACCGAGAATCGACTCCACCAGTAACAAGGTATTTGCCATCGGGAGAGATTGCCACACACGTTATGTGGTCACAGTGATGATTCTTCTGCGGTTGTTCGGTATTCAATTCTTTGAATCTGGCACCACCTTTAGTATGCCTTATCCTTTGTGGTTTGCCTGATATGTTCCATTTGATAATTTGACAATCTTTCGATACAGTGTAGAGATTGGGGTATTTGGCAGTCATACTGGTCAAGTTTCTGGCTCCAATTCTCGTGGTTGTTGATTTGATGTTGGCATCTAATTGCGGCGAAAGCTTGTCACCAAGGAATTTATATATGTGACCTTTTTGCTCAGCTACATCGACCTGTAATCGCCTGGCCACAATGTCATCATCTAAGTCCTGGGCGTCGTAATCGTTATCGTCGCCCAACTCTCCCGTTTTCAAATTATCCAAGTACTGTTTTGCCAATCGTCTTCTTTTATCGGCTTCGTTTTCACCTTCAAACTCTTCATCTGAGTCTAATTCGTCGTCGTTGCGCACATCGTCATCAATAACAGACTCTGCATCACTATCCATGTCTTCATCGTCCTCCGAATCGGCTCCACTCGATATTTCCTCGTCTTTTCTGGAGACAGGTTGGCGTGATTTGCCGTTAGATTTTTGAGTACGAGTACCATTAGGTTTAGAATTTCTGCCGCCTTGATTCGGCCTCTTTCTCTTTCTGTTAGGATCAGATAAGAACGGATCACCTGCCATTATTCCACTTGTCTGTTGAGGTTTTGTAATACTAGTAGATTGTTAGTATGAAAAATCGATTTTTCAAGATGGGTGGAAAGTCACGTGTAGGAGATGACCATTGAAGAATCAATCCAAAGATTAATAACGATAAAGGTTCATAGAGGGGATAGACAACGTAGTTGCAATGAAACTAGTGGTCTCATTTGAGTCTTATCTTACAGATTATATTCATGGCCTCTTCTATGTATGCTATATGGTATAAATGACAACCTCTAAATTCTATAAATGCCTAGAGTATTAAGGCACAAGAAGGCTAATCATCCAACAAATCTTCAATATCGTGATCCTCGGCAGCATCATAGGCGTTCTGCACTCTGAATCTCATTTCATCAGCAGTGTCAACCAAAATTTGTTCTTGCAATTTGACGTTTCTTCTAGTTTTCTTACCCCAACCAAATGATTTGGCTTCTTGTTCCAACTCCTTTTCCTGTTTTTCCAATTTGGCTTGGTCCTTGGCCGGCTTTTCCAACTTTTCCTTCTCGTCAGCCGCGATTTGTCGTTTAACCAATGCATTTTGGGCATAGTTGGAATATAGTTTTCGAGCCATGATGTACACCGACACTACCACCGTCAACCGGAAATACTTGATAAAGGTCTCCCTGTCCACATAGTTGTATATGTATTCAAACATGAGATCGGCCTGTTATGATTACTACTGTGGAAAAGTCGTTGATGAGAAATAACCACAACAGCGATTGGTAGCACCACTACCCATCGGGTTCGGTAAAACTGGAAAGATATCTGTGTTGCATTTGAAGAAGTAGCGAATTGAAGAGAATGAAGTATTCTACGGGTAGATACGTATAGTTTGCTTTTGGAATTATATTTTGTTTCATTACGCTTCATCTATAATTCTTCATCTTCGGAGTTTTCGAATGGATCTAACTCGGGGTAGTCGCCAACTTCGACCTGTTTCGGCTTGACGAAACTGCCATGCTTGTTCTTGGCCTGAAAGAATCGCTTCCCGCTGATCGAGCCATCGTTTTTCCCCACGGGCTCGTCAAACTCGATTCCCACCCATACCAATTCGCCGTTATCCAACATATCAATCTTACCCACGTACTTTATAACTCCTCTACGTTCACCTTCGATGTTGATTACTCGGCACCTGTTACCAACTTTCATATTCTCGGCCAATGTTTCATTTTCAATTACATCTTTCTGTTTGATTTGATTGAATTTGGGGTCAAATCGTCCAAGATTGTTGTTTTGTTTCCATTGCAAGGCTGAGTCGTTTCGTCTGGCATACTCTTCTTCGCTTAGTTTGAACGCAACATCGTCAGCATCTCCATCGTCATCATCTTTCAACCCACGCAATTCTGAGTCAGGGTTCTCATCGATAATGTGTAACCTGCTATAGGCAATGATTTTCAAATCACTCACAGTAATCTTATCTTGTGTTGGACTCTTGCCATCGCATATAGTTTCGTATTCGTTCGAATTGGGTATGGAGTAATATTGTATAGTTTGATATTTGGGTTGAATCCCAGTAATCAACTCCAATCTCGTCTTCAAATAGCCTAGATCCCATTGTGGCGAAATTCTGCGCTCGGAAGCTGTCAAGTCAGACGTCACATACACGTTAATATCTGCCATGTTCGTGAATCTTTCTATGTAAATACATTCACTAAAAAAACGTAAATATTGAACTGTGGTATACAGGAAATAACACAACACGGTTCAGCGTTAGCTACGTAGGATCGAAAAGTTGTTAAAAATATGCCAAACAAGTATTCACGGTTTAGGCGTATAAATTAATATTATATTAGGAATACAATATACTTATGGAAGTATTATCTATAAAGATTCGTATTAATACAGGTGGAGAAATAATTATGCAGATTATTCAACAAAGTGAATAGGATGAGGCCTTCTTATTCATTATCATCATTGTTATTATTGTTTTGTTCATCTTCATACTCTTGATCAATATAGTCAAGAAGATGTAGTAGGTAAGTACGATTATCCAGGATGAAATTTCCGACAACATAGGAGATCTTTTGACATTTGTTGGTCAATTCAGTTTTCGACCTCGAAGTGGAATGACACAATTCATCGTATTCCATGGATAATCGTTGAAACTGATTCTCCAACGTTATATATTCCTGATCTGTCTTGATTTTGATGGTTCTCATTTCACGTTCTAATTTTTCATTTTCGGTATTAATTTGATTGGTGTTGTTGATCATGTTTTGATGGTTTTCCTCGTAGGTTCGCTTCAAGCCGTAAATTTTTGATGATATGGTTTCAATTGCCTCAGATCTTTCGGAAATATTTTCTTGTAAATTGCTACAAACTTCATCCAATCTTAGCTGCTCATCACGAATTTTATTAATATTCTCCAAGATCTCATGATTGAATTGTAGTAAGGCAATTTTTTCTTGTTTTAATACCTTGTTTATGATTTGGTTGACGTTAAAGCTTTTTGAAGAATCAACCTGGCGATTGACAATGACCTCTGGGTTCAACCTGATGACAAAGTCATGATTTTGTGGTTTGATCTTTTCAATGGCATTATTGTAGTTCTTGATAAAATTGTCGAGTGACTGATAGTTTTTAGTGAATTCGATTTCGGTCAAATCGAGGGTCTGATTCAATTTCAAATTGTCATCATTCAATGAGTCAATAGTTTTGGATAGTTTATCACGTTCCAAGTTTATATTATCTAGCAACTCGACGGTTATGCTCCGGTCTTTCAATTGCTGTTGCAAATTCCGTTTCTCGTCTTCCTTTCTCTTGTAGATTTCGTCTTGGTTGCTTATTTGTTCCCTGACTTTCTCCAAACTTTCGGCCCATTGGACCTTTCGAAGCTCCATGGTTTCAATATATGCTTTGAATGTCACCAAGTCATCTTCCAATGCCTTGGATTTAGTTTCTGCCTTTTGCAATTCCATCATTTGTTGATTGTAGTGGTTGTATTGGCCCTTGATTTTTGAGTTCTCTTGTTCGAGAACTACAATGTCCTCGTTAACCTTGGTCTTCAATTCCTGAAAATCGTGAGTTAGTTTGACAAGGTTCGACGCGTAGTCATCTTTCTCGTGGAGAAACCCTCGATAAGATTTAGTCAAGAAATCGATCAGAATCTTGTCAGCATCGACTTGATCCCATATCACTGAATCGTCGATCCCCGTTGATGTGATTTTGTCCATGTTGATATTCAATTTGACCAACCAATACAACATTGCTAAGAAACAAGGCCAGTTCTGGCCACCTACGGCCGAAATCTGGGAACGGTTTATTGAATCCAAGAATGGATAGCTCAAGTTCTTCAACAAGGTGAAAACCTCGAGATCAATAGCTTTGCTAAACTCGTGTGAGGTATCGATTTTATTGTAGATAAATTTAAACATGATGGTGAAGTCCTTTTGGGTGGGGTTTTTCAATGCCTTTTGCGGCAATGGGTGATTGGTCATGGTTTCGAATTGGTTTTTCACCAAGAAATCGTAAATTTCTTGTGCCATCAATCCTTGGTATGTTTTATCCTTCAAGGGTCGTTGATCGGGGGTTATTTGTGATGATGGGGTCTGTTGCGATGATCCATGGAGCGGTATTAGTGGTGTTTGTTGTGAATTTGTTTGTGAGGAAGATTGATACGAGCTCTGTCGACGTTTAGTGGTTGATGCTGGAGTTGACAAGATCGATCTCCGTTTTGTGGCGGTGGCGCCAATACTGTTGGCTATGTTTGTTCCGTTGTTGCTCATCAGTAGTCTGCCCCCCACCGGATTCGTGATTGATTCAAAAAGCCCATTGCCATGGAAACTGGTTCTGGTTGCTGAACCGAGCACAAGCGGCCTTCCATTACTTTTTCGTAATAAACTGCCAGGCTGTGAACTCATCCCTACATAAATTCACCTGGTTCTTGTCAATCCACTGCGGTAACCCCAATCTGTGTGCCTGGTCCAGTTTGTGGGATTGTAAACAAAACATTTGATGTTTACATTTTCTACGATCATTTTGGTAGAGACACGATACCTGTTGGAAAGATTGCAAAACTAACGGAGTAATAAACTAATGATATATGATCAGAACTAGAGACTAAATGACTTCAAATATGTAAAAGTGATGAAAGATAATCCATCTCTTTTTGAATTGTGCAAATCACAAAAATTTTGCAAATTTTCTTACATCCAAGAATCTCCACTTAAGATAGTTGAAAATACCAAAACTGAGAAAGAGAGGGCCAAGATGAAGAGAAAACATATCCCATAAACACTGCTATACGAAAAGGATCAGTGGTTTTGGAAGCTAGTACATTTTTTGTGTTGTTGTTTCTCAGCGCAACTTGTATACCTCTATAATGTGTATTAATCTATAATCCAAACCTAATAAATAAAATGACATTGTGACATGTCCAAATCTTACTGGATATTTCATGCTTTGCCCACGTTATCCATCATGTCCAAGATATCGTCCAAGTTCTCTTCTGGCTTCGAATCTGTCACGGCATGGTCGTTGCCCACATGTTGCACCCAATTCAACACTTGGTCCACATATACCTTTGAGTTGGGGACAAAGTGGCCACCAGGGTGTTTCAACACTGTCGAGTCGTTTTTGGTGATCTGGTAAAGGCTGAGCGAGCGAGTTTCGTCAATGATGGTGTCCAACTCGCCGTACACGTGTAAGTATTTCACGCCACAAGGTTCGCCCTGGTAGTATTGGTCGTACTCGCGGTTTCCCGATTGTTTGGAAGTGTCCAATTTGAATCCCGAGTACAACACTACAAACTGTAATTGGTTAGTGTTGAACAACTTGGCCCAGTTGTTCGCCACCAACCCCGCCAAGCATGCACCCTGAGAGAAACCAACCAAACCGACAATGGGCAATAGTTGTTCCTCTTCAGTTTCGTCCTGTTCCAAATCCTCGTCTTCAATGAGGATATTGTTGTCGATGTAATCTTTGATGGTGTCGAAACTGGCTTGGATGGTGACGCCGTCGTTGTTCAACCCTGGTTTCACCCACCATGCCCGGTTGTTATCGTCAAATGCTGCTAGTCCTCCCGGTATATCGTTGGGAGTTAGTTTGACTGGCGCTTGCAAGTATACTGGTTTGTAGCCCAACTTGATGAACCGTTTGCGCAATGCCGAAGTTTTGCCGTAGAATAGCGATGACGACTGGGTGTACCCATGCAAGAATAAGATCTTGCCCTTGTATATGTGTTTGCCTGTAGTCATAATCAAAGAAGTAATGTTTTGAATGGCGATGGGGAAATTGTAACGGTTCCAAGGTTTTATGGTTAGTGCGTTATCAAAAAAGAAATGTCAAAAAGTCCATCACGACAAAAGCAACAAACAAACTTTAGATCTTATACTTTCTAGCAAAAAAGTAAGACAATACGAATGTATTGAGTGATATCAACACCCACACTAGATCCCGCCACTTACTCAAATCGCCAAATTTCTTCACTTATCAGATAATGGGTGCAAAAAAAAAAAAAAATGAAAGTCAACCAAATAGTCTTTATTGATTTAACCTGCGAGCAAGAAAATGGCTACTCTGTGAGTACTGATATACAGCACTACTCACTAAACTGAATCTCAACATCTAGGCCAACATTCATGTGTCATGTAGATTTGAGTCCCCGACAGGGGAAACCATCAATGGTTAGAAAAGTGATAACTCACTTCTCCACATTCACCTTTAATCACTCTTCCCACTACATTACCTGCTCTCGGCTGGCTTACGTATCGCCGAGCGATAACAATTAAGCCACGATGCCCTGTACCACGACATCATACTGGCGGTGACCACTGCGATAGCGCTAGGGGTACATGAAGTGATCATTCTGTTTCAGCACACATTCTGTCGCAACCCCCTTGCCCCAATCTGGGATTAGTTTTCACCGTTCCCTACCCTTCCATACCTGACCATTCACTACAATTGAGCGTCACGACAAAACTACAGAGAAGCAGACAACAATGGTATAGTGATGGGGACAATCACATGGGGAAGAAACCATAATTTAAGTTCAACGGTATCAAACAATGGTTTTGGGAATGTGAACAATGCTCACTTTGAGACAACAGTGACAAAGAAAGATTGTAGAAATACTTATGGACCAACATCACATATACAAAGTTGAGAGTAGACAGAGACTGACTGTGGGTAGGTGTTTGGCCCAACGTGCAACCAGTGCAGTAGGTCGAACCACCTGCCCTCAAACCCCCTTCCTCTGGTATAGAATTTGGTGCTACCGTGTTTTTTTTGTTTTTTCTTTGCCGTTGCCAGTGTTTTGTTTTAATGTGACACAAAATTTGCATAATGTAAATACTGCCAGAAGTGTTTAGAATTGTTAACGGGAAATACATTTTTGTTTAGACCACAGGATGGAGCCATCGACTAGCAGCGGAGCGAAGGGGCGCCCATCAACACCTCCCCCACCGACAAGAGCCAATCGGTTGTCGCAACAGTGTATGACCACACCTGAGCAACCAGGATTGAACCTACCATTTTCACCCGGGTTGAAGCGCAGCTCCATCGACCACGCTCTGCCCGAATACAACTTGGAAACACCCAGATACTACCCCGACGATAACGACGACAAGCTCAAGAAACTAAAGACGCCCCAATACTTCCAAACAGCTAAAAAATTACAATTCAATCTGGAGGAAGATCTCGACAACCTCGCGGAAATATCTAATAAGCTCAAGAACAAGTTGAGCTCGGCATTGCACAACTTGCCCGAAAAGAACCACGACTCTAACAAATTCGTCTTCACCGATATTACCTTCAACCAATCGCCCACAAAAACCAGCACCCCTGCGACAATCTCGTCGTGGACAACCAACAAATCACTCCAGACCGCCAACTTAAACCTACAGACACTACAACAATCCCCCAATAAAAAATCAATAACCCCCAACTTATTAAACCCATTTGAAAACGCCAACTCCAACACTAACCTCCAGCTAAAACCATCGCAGTTCAAAATCAAATTGCCCTCGAGCAAATCAATGCCCACAAACCTCGCCGACCACCGCCAAAGGATAGACATCCCCAGTCCCAAGGACGACAACTCGGCGCACGATGCCCTCTTGGCGGCAATCTCGAGACAGCGGAAAAAGAAACCTCGCAACTCGTTCAGCCACAAACGGACCAGTCTGGGCGATTTTCATAAACGCACCCCGAGCGGCGACTATAAGCCTAGGACCCCTTCGGTCGACCTCAAAATTAACCGGTTCAGCTTGCCGCCTTTAAACGTCGCCTTGAGTGAAGACAAGAATAACGAACAGGACGCAGTGTTATCGTTGATGAGTCTATCGTCGCCCCAGGCAATCAAGTTCACCCACTCGCGAAACCAAAGCTATAGCGACTCCCCCACAAAAACCACCTTACCGCCAATATCCGGCATAATAAATCGACTCGAGAAAGACCGAGACGAAGACGACGACGCTACAGATATCGATGTGGATGTATCATCAGATGAAAACGGATGAAACAGAAGTGGGGAATCATCAATCATAGTTCCTGGGTTTGGTTGCTATTATGATCAAGAATCATTGAACTAGCTCGAGAATAACAGGAAGTATGGGAAGCAACAATGCTTGACCTACGCCGAGATTCCCAGTTGCGCCAATTAAGTCCATTCCCCTAACGCACTGAACCCACATACACAAACGCTAACACAAGCCACAAACATTACATATTCAATTCTGCTAGTATTTGTATTACAATAAACCTTGACGTCAAGTCAACCGTCCACTAGTGTTCTTCGCATAACCATCTCCACCTAGGTTGGTTATACCATCACAAGTATTGGTTGAGATGAGCGAGTTACACGTGACATCACCAAGGTTTCCTATCGCTATAAAAATTAAACCTTCACACGAAGCTGAGAAATCAAGCTACCAAAAGATATAGACGACGGTTAACGATGGTACAAGTGCTCTTGCTATTGCATCCCACAGTGGTCACTGACCAGAAGTTGGTATTGGACACCAAGAAGGAAATAGAACTGGAGTTTCAGGGGGCAGAGATACACCAGCAGATTATCGATCGAGTCACCAAAGGAATAATAGAGTTACCCACAAATACATACGATAGAATAATATACTTGAATCCCAATGCTAGCGAGCAGACCATGCCACCAGTATTGATCAAGTTGTTGAACTCAACCTTGACTTACGATGGGAAGTTATCGGGCAACTTGCCCACGCACCAGGATTTAGATGTGTTGATGAATGGGTTTATAATAGAGCTGGGCTATTGGTTGAAGCCTAAACCAACAGAGTCGGTTCAGTTGAAGAAACCATCGACCACCTCCCTGGCTTCGGGGTTGAAGAAGTTGCCCAAGTTCAAAAAATTGTTCCAAACTTCAAACCCCGTGGATAAGTCTTCACCTGAAACTGGCTTGACCGATGCGTCGACTGAAGATGAAGATGAGATTTCGTCCATGAAACGTAAATTACAACAGACCAAGCTCTCTTACTTCTCCGATAATGACGATACTGACGATGAGATCAACGAAGACGATTTGATTGTCGATGCCCACTTGTCGGCCAATGTCATTGTTCCCAAGAAATGCGAGTTGCCCAATGGCAAGAAACGAAGAAAGGCTTGCAAGGACTGCACCTGTGGGTTGAAGGAGTTGGAAGAAGAAGAGGACACCAACCAGCGCTCGTTGCAAGATTCAGTATTGGGAAAAATGGTGCAGTCGGCCACCTTGGAGGCGATCAAGATTGAAGAAAAGTTGAAGAAGCAGAACCCGGTGAAATTAACGGCGGACGAGTTGACGGAGATTGACTTCACCATTGAGGGCAAGACTGGCGGGTGTGGTTCGTGCGCGTTGGGAGACGCTTTCAGGTGTGATGGATGTCCTTTCCTCGGGTTGCCGCCATTCAAACCGGGCGAGGTGGTGACGATCGATAGTTTTGGCGAAGATATTTGAATCATGGTAAATAGGTAAATACGGTAATAATTAATAACAAGAATCTTATGAGCATTGGGTGGTAATGTGGCTGGCCATGGCGACAATAGTTTCCATACTAACGCAGGGCTGATTTATTGTTTTTTATACAAAACATTAAGCTCTTTCAATTGACAATACTCTTGTCTCGTAAAATGAATTTAGTTAGTACTACCTCAGGCTGGCGACACCAGACCCCGACGCAGCAAAAATGCCGCTTCGAATCGCACCAAAATCACTTTGCAGTAGCTATTAAGTACTAAGTTCAGGTAATATTTCTTATCGTGTAACCTTGTCTTTTGTGGATCATCAGGATCAGCAGACACGAATGTAAGCCAATCACATAACCACCCACCACCCCTTTATAGCTGTTGTCACACGAAGCGAGGAGACTCAGCCCAAACAAACCCTGTAGTAACAAAACTTGTCTCGATTGAATGTCAGTCAAGGACTGTCTAAAGTATGACCCTGGGCTGACGCGATATTTAAAATTTGAACCTGGCTCAGCTTTGGTCACCGCCAATCGTTGAGATACGGTAACATCATTTTTGTAGTTACATAAAGATCCTAGTGTCGGGGTGAACTTTTACAGGCATACACCACTGTACATCGTCTCCACCTTTCGCACCAGTCCCGATTCGTCACAGGACGTGTTTCACCTATGAGATCTTGATCTACTCGAGACTATCTTTGTCAATAATGGTACCTGATAGAAAATATATCATCTATTTGTTTGAACAATGGGCGATGTGGGAGAGTACGAAAATAACTGGAAAACAATGGCAGTAGGTCTATGTTTGGTGGTTGAATTTTAACTTCAATCAGATCCATTACTGAAACTAGTTAAAGTTTGCCGACATTAGACGGTGCTGATTGGGCTTGAGACTACAGGAAAAATAATGTCATCCACCTGTTGAAACCAGGATGGCGCCAGGTAACTTTTGCCGTGGCGATATTGATGGGTATTGTTGCGAACAAATGACAATAGCCGGGTACGAGTAGAAGCAGCTGGCGAAGCTGGCGAAGCTAGAGTTGATACTTCACTTGGCCCATTTCGAAATAATTTGCTCGTTAATTTCTAATCATGACTAATGTCCATGACATCACTGTGAAATTTATAATGGCACCGCCAATCACTACATGAATTTGCATAGACGTCGACCCAGTCAATATCACCCGATTTCTGGGATACTGTCGCTGGCGAGGATGGCATATATGTAACGTGTTGACGACGCTCTCCCTCGAGCTCAGCGCATTTCAGGCTATATGACATGACCCGTGGGCCTGGGAAAAACGACGGTGGGGGATCCAGCAGAAAAGTGGACAGCCGTCGAAGTCGACGGCGATGCTAAAATGCACTAGCACCAACACCGTTTCTCATCAACCTCCTGTAGCTTCAGGAAAATTATACGCCAACTTTTATGGAACTTACTTAAAAAATACAACAATAAGATCTTTCATCGACACCAAACTTCTGCGGTGGCGGATTGTTGACACAGTTACTATTGTGCCAGAAGATCACCACCGCCATTATCATCATTGTCACAGTGGTGACAATGATGAATGGCCACCACCTCTCGTCTGCCATCTATCGATCGATAACGAAAACACTATTATCTAAAGGTTATTTTTACTCTGTTGGGGGTATTTTCCAGGTACCTGGTATTATCCACGCTGGAAACTTGAACAGGAAGTGGGAACTGAGACATTGCATGTCGCAACTCATACACCCAAACAAACATCGGCTGGGCTTGGTCGATAAGCCGATGTGTGGGGTGTAGATGGAACCGAAATTGTGAAATACAACCATTGTCTCTGATTAAAAAAAAAACTTGTAGTGATCCTTTTGAACTTTCGTGCTTGAAAATGACCTCGTGCTCAAAGTATTGAGAGTAAGTGGTTTGAGTACACTAATGTTGATGTCCCTTTTGGTCATGCTTTGATTGGGAACGCCGCTTGTTCAAATTAATTGATCTCATTGTCATTGATTCTGGAAGACTAGTGCATCTCATTGTTTGGCGACAATCTCGTCAAAATGGTATTAATACCAGGCACAAAGTTTCGAGGACGATTGAGATTAACACGATTGATCTAGTTTGCGAATTGGCTTGTTGGTGGGAAGACAAGGTTCACCATTTCATGTGCCTGATTATCAATTTTGACACATGTACTGCTGCTAAACAAGACAGCTCGATCCAGATCAATAACCCTGATGACTGGGGCCGATCTCAGTTAAGGTTTGTTGGGAGCCAATAGCCCAGTGGCAGTAACGATTAAAATTGTTGGAAACATGTGAAACATGAAAAAGGTAGATAGAGTTTGCCAGATGAAGCTTCGCCGTTCAAACGTTAAATTGGACCTCTATGGTTAGTGACTAAAAAGCTGCGGTCTACAAAACAAAGTTTTCCTTAAGGTCTGCGCTCTGGTAACAGGACAGGTTTAAACTTTTTGCGAGTTCCCTTAAGGACTTTTCGGATGCAATTTTAGCCTTTGGTACCGAGAGGCAGGTTCGTGATGATTGAATCTAAAAAATCTATCAAATGTTTTAGTGCTTATCACTATCAACAACCATGGGGATTTAACAAAGGTGTTCTAGAAGTACCATCATTTCCTAGTTTGCGAGTGAGTATTTCGGGTAATCGACACTAATTTACCACTGTGCACAGCATCAAGCGAATCGCTAGCACCTAAAGTAAATGTCGGTGACTTGTTTTGGCGCTGATAAAGTGCTCAATTAGCTCCATCGCATTGGACGATTTCCATCTATTGCATTTGTCCAACCATAATGGAAGCCAGTTTTCATCGACGATGACTCGGGAGAGGCATGGAATTTCCGTGAGAGTGGCTAGGTATTTCCATTAGTCCTCGAGTATTTTGGCTAGCTTGAAACGATAGACGTGAGCATCATCTTGTTTTCTTTGTCAGGAACAATATAAACAACGTATCGTGTGTAAATGGAAACAATGTGCCCCAGATTTCTCGAATTCCCGAGACAATACACCATCTCTCGAACAACCGTGGCCAGATTGTAAACGGTTGCTCAAGTTGTGCAGCGGGTATATTTGTTACGGAACGTGTAATCAATATTTTACTAACTCCTCCCCGTACTTGACCCTAGTGGTAGGAACCCTTGGGCAGGCGGGTGCGTTTTTCTCGTGGCCCCCAATATATGAAAACGTTTAAATATTCAACGGGTTTGAATATTATCTAGTTCTAGTAGCTGCAATACTCAGCCTCAAAGTTTAAATTACCGTCAGAGCTACAACTGTAACTCTACATCATCCACAAAACACACACACACCGTATATTATATGAAATTCACATCTAGTAAAACAAGTCATAGAAATTAAATAATGCTTAGAATAAACGTCAAAGATGGGGGAGACACAATAGTTCCCGAGGAGAGGTAGCCTCTCTTTGTTTGAATTGAAATAGTTACTGTCGACAAGACGTAGGTAGCACTGATGAAGCAAGTTTCAAGATAATGAACCGGACGCCATGAAGGTGGCGTTTTATTGGGGCTGATTATAGCCATCAAAGCCATAATTGTTGGAATTGACTGGGGTGGGCAACGAGTTGAAACGTTGGTGGGGCACTTGGTTCAAGTCGTAGGAGTTCATGTAGGGGTAAGAGTTTAAGTACTCGTTTTGGTTGGTGACGGGGGTATTGTTAGCCGACTGTTGGCCTGAACCAGCAGGTTGGGAGGTGGATGTCGTCGACGATTGGGCGGGTTGGATGTTGCCGTTGGACAAGGGCGATAGTTTTTCTTGCGTGGCAAAGTTTTCTTGATTGTAGGAGAATTGAAACTGGTATTGTGGGTTTGGAGGAGTAGGGTGGGCAAATGGGTTTGACGACACCACAAAGTGTTGGTTATACGGCACCTCTGACTGTTGGTTTGTGTTTGGCGTCGACTGTACTCGTTGTTGGACTTGTTGTTGTTGTTGTTGCTGCTGTTGCTGATGTACTTGTTGTTGCTGCACTTGTTGTTGCTGCTGCTGTTGATGTTGTACTTGTTGCACTTGTACTTGTTGTTGTTGTTGGATTTGAAGGTATTGTTGGTATTGGTCTTGCTGCAAGCGCATGAGCTGTTGGTTGTGCAATTGCATTTGTTGTTGTCTCAATGAGTTTTGTCGACAAGCCTGACAGTTTTTTGATTTGCCATTTCGTCTGGGGGTGTAGCGATATCCCGGATACTTTTTAGCGTGGTTTTGTTTCTCCTCATCGGCGAGATTGTTCCAGTGGTCCTTCTCCTCAATCAGCAAGTTTCTCCATCTTCGGCCCAATTCGCGCGATACTTCGGGGTTGGTTCTGATGATGTTTCCTTCGTCCAACACCGACTGGTGATACTTCTGACGGAATAATATGAATGCATTACGGGGACGAGGGATTCGGTTTGCGTTTGACTTGCAAATGCACTTCTCGGTGGACATGGGAATGATGGGAGGTGACGACTGGTAGTTGGTGGTGTAGGCGGCTGGGGTGTTGGTTCCGGACGGGTTGGCGTACCCGTCGGGGCTGGCGTTGGTGGTGTAGGTGGTTTTGGGCGAGTGCTCCAACTTGACTTGGTTCATGGCGTCTTGTTGGTACTGGAATTGTGATACTGGGGGCATGATCTGGGCTAATGGAGGTAATGTGTGTTTATGGCCGTCTTCGATTGACATGTTACCATTGGTGTAATACACTGCTGTTGACATTAGCTGACGCAAAAGTGGATCAGATGAGTGAGGAAAGGGTGCAACAAGGGCAAAGGTATATTCAGGGTCGAAAAGTGCAATACTGGCTGGGTTAATCAGTTTATATAAATAATAAACCCAAGCTTACATCTAGCGTCTGAGTCTAAATCAAAAATTTGACTTGAAAAATAAACTCTTAAATTCTCTTCCACACCGGCATTAAAAATAATGGTAGCGTATTTTTTAGACCTCGCTGCAGACACAATTATTTTCCCACCCGCTGATAAAACAAAAAAAATTAAAATCAATGCCCACCACCCAAAATTTCAATGATTGCCCATACATAACACATAAACAACTACCAATTTGAGCAGATACCTGATGTTGCACCCGCTGAGTGTGGTGGTAGTTGATGATTCTCTCGACACCATCTGGTCTGTTTCTGGCGCCGGTGGTGATGCTCAAATCTACCCGCTTTATTTTGTAACATGCAATGTGCTATCGCTGGATTTAGCCAACGCAATATTTAGAATTTGTAAAAAGCCCCGTCTCATCGGGAGGAACTAAAAATATGTCAAATATCCCATCATCCCGATTGCATGGGGATGATGGGTGCCACCAAGTGACTAAACATGCTGGGGGCATAGGCGCCAGTTTAGTAATGGCCTGGCCCTGAACATAACACGCCATTGTTGCCATTGACGAAGTGACAGTAAGGGACTATGATGTCATTGCCATGTAACATCAGCGATAACAATCGGGATCGTCACAAGGCCATTGAGAACCATCGGCATTGTTAATAGCCGATGTTACTAGACAAGGTGGACACCAAGACAGCGAAGCTGTTGAGAAGGTTAACAGCGAAGCTGTCGATGAAGTTAGACCGCGTAGTTGTTGATAAGGTTAACAGGAAGCTGCCGATGAAGTGAGATACAGGGTAGCTGTTGGGAAGGTTAACAACGTAGCAGATAATAACCAGCGAAGCTGGCAGCAAACAAAAGAGACAGCTGCTGCCGATGAGGTTAGACACAGCGGCTGTCAATCAATGATGAGGGAATCCGCAAAGCTGTTGATAACGAACCTTTCGGCAGCAAATAGATACACAGATGTCAATAGTAAGTCAGGAAAGCTGGGGAGTAAGGACATATAGTATATTGACTAAACATCTATGCTGTCTACGGAGACTGACTATGCAGCTATCACAAGGTCGACAGGTTCGCTGTAATGGTTGTTAAAGTGACCGCGAAGCTGTTGAGTAGGGACATGTAGCAATGGGCGAGAGTGTCAATACTAGATACGGTGATCCAGGTTCAAAATGTATACACAGCTACGCTGACAGCTGCGCTGACAGCTACGCTGTGTATACTTCTCAACACCCACACCTGGTGTTGTCGTACTTATCTACCTACTTTACACCAACCCTCCCCCCCTACTCACAATGCACCTTCCAGTTCCACGCTTTGACAATACTACCCGGTAGGATCAAAGCTATTGACAATGCGATCAACTTCTAGTGCCAGGGACCATTATCTAACAATGTCACCCACCAACCTGGCAACACGCACGGTTGGCGAGACGAGACGCCAATCTTGTCACATTGAATCGGGTGTCTGCGTGTGGTACGATTCTACAATCATCCTTGTTGTCAGTGTTTTACCTCACCTGCCAGATCCAGTAAATCATTATCTCGGAAAGGATGGTGAGGGACAATGAGATGTATATGCATCCGATCACAGGTTGGCCCTGCTACACCAGTCCAGACGACTTATGGATGATTTGTGGACAAGGTGGACGATGTGTGGACGATGTGTGGACGATGGGGACGATGGGGACGATGGTCGCCGTCCCGTGTGGGCATCGTGTATATTCTCCACCTGTCTTATCGGTGGGCATCGGGTGGTAATATTTTCTGGTGTGGGGGTAGTTAATGTGTCAATTGCAGTTGATAACCACAAAACCCAAAACCCAAAAACAACACCCATCCTAAACAAAAGTTTATCGAGTTCACAAGGGGGTGCACACTGGTTAGCTGCATACAACCCAAGTTCTGGTTACATTGCCCGGTTATTTTGTGGCGATGACAAATAACCGGTTTATGCAGTGGCAGTGGCAATTTCACGCACCCATCCTATATCCGCTGTTTATCCCCGCCAAAAACAAACTCACAGCACTACACCATGGCCACCAGGACCCCAGCGCAATAATAATGGAACAGCCACACCCCAGAGGACGTGGCTGGACCCAGCGGAACCGAGTGCCAGTGGTGCAGCAAATGTCACACCATCACCGTTGGTCATTGTTGCTGGCGCGATAACAACCACCAAGTTTAGTCTGGTGCACCATCGGTGGTGGAAGCATAGTGGAAGCCAAACTGGTTTCCATAGTATTGTACTCGTATAATTTCCATTGTCAGGAACAACTGGCATGTGGCAGCTGGGCCACCGCACTCGCCACAAGCTGGTGGCACCGCCAAAAGGGTCGGAGATTATTTCTGGGCCCAGCTGCCCTCTGCGACGGAGATTGGCCACGCCCACCCGAAGCTACCGTGGTGGTAGCTTCCCGATCAAACACCAACCGACGCGCGGCGGCCATTGTGCCCCTAAATTTCTAATTTTCCGGGCTCCCTACTAGAGCATATTTACACAAACGCCGGAGATTGCTCCAGTCGCACCATTCGGAACAAAAGTGATGGTGAACATGAAGATTGGCACTCGGCAGATTATACCAATTGGGCGGGACAATAGATGCAGAACAGGCCGCGAATTGTTGGCAGTCGCCGAGGTATAATGATGATTGAATAGATAAGGGCCAACGGAGTGGAATCACTCTCGTAGTGATAACCACTCAAGCAGTGAGTGGTTCTCACATGTGTAAGTTGAGGTAAGATGACACTTGTAGCGAGCAGAGGGCCCTCAACATAAAAGTAGAGCAAGCTTTGCAAGCCAGATCCACTCACTATCGTGAGTGGATATGTTAGGTGGTAGGGGATTATATGTACACTCGAAAGCCGAATGAACAATTCCACGCGCTTGGCCACTAATGGAGTCGAGGATGACTTTCCTGTAGGCTCTATTGTATTGTTTGTAAGCATGGGCTGTAGTGTATTGTGTTTTAGGTATCTCTAGGCTAGTTATTGTATGCATTGTAAAACAAGTGTGATAGAAGATAGATAAAGTTCACTCGCAGTGAGTGGAATTGAATGAAAAATCTGGCTAGACGCTCACTCACATAGTGAGTGGTTTCAAAGATGAGATTAGAAGATGCTTTGCAAGCCAGATCCACTCACTATCGTGAGTGGATATGTTAGGTGGTAAGCGATTATATGTACACTCGAAGGCCGAATGAACAATTCTACGCGCAATGGCACTCATCTGCTCGAGGATGACTTTCCTGTAGGCTGTATTGTACACATTGATACCTGGTGGATCATTTATCAGCATGCTCTGTAGTGCATTGTGGGAAGTTTTTGGCACCACAAGGGATATTTCACAATCTTGTAAGCGTAGTAATACAAACGTGTTATATAGATAAGAAGCACACTCACAACGTGAGTGCATTTAGTAACGAGAAGCTAGGAAAGTCAACTCGTGACTGGTACCATTGTTATGTGCTTAGGTGGTGGAAAATGATATGTATACTCAAAGGTTGAGAAAGCCAGAGCTTTGGTTGGTCAAGGATTAAATAGGTACCATGCGCAGTGCTCACTAAGTTAAGGTATGATTAGAAGCAATTCACTCGTGTATTAGTGCCATTAATAATAAGAAGCCAGGCAAATTAGAGCCACTCACGTGAGTATTTAAGATTAGGTGGTAGGGAAAATAATGTACACTCAAAGGTTGAGGAAATGAAAACCATGCTCGTGCAAGCGTCAAGTAGGCTCTACGCGCTTTGGCACTAAGCTTTTGATCGTCCTCGACATCAGTTTGCGTTGGATATATGATTCCAACAGTATCTACTGAACATGGTCTGTACTATATTGTGGATGTTTTTGGTAGCAGTAGGTACGATTTAAAGTGAATCTTGTATGTATAGTACAGTGGGTAACTAAAATACGAAGTACTCTTACGAGGCGAGTGTTCCTGAATTGAGAAAATGCCATGTGTAAGGATCGATTGAGTACAGTCTATGTAGACTACTAAACATGATATAGACAATGTTATGAGGAACCTATGTTTCTTTTATTGTACTGAATAAATCTGCCTAGCTTCTTTTTACTCATTTGTGTGTGTGTTGAAACGTTTGGGTGGTTGTTGTGATAACCCCTTGATTGGTCTTAACTGAATGCTTAGCAAGGTGTCCATTAATAACCCAATCAGCCTTGAACCCTGAGTGTCTGACACTATGCAAGTCAGAACCACTCATGACTGGGCCCACGGTTAAGACCTTAGGTGGCTGAGAAAAGATGGGTAAATTTAGACACTAGCGTAAGTTGATTGAACATGAGTAACTGTAGTCAAAGAAAGTTCCAAGCGCTTGCTTGTGTTGGGCAAATGAGACAATCGATGCTGTAAACCACAACTGATGTATAACATAATACTTGTTCGTGCCAGTCTTGGCGATGGGTTGTAAGAGGTGAAGCAATATGATACCAAATAGAACATAGCCATGTACTTTTACATGATGACTATTCATGTAGTAAAAATTGTCGCCCGTTTGTGGTACTACTTTGACAGTCACATTTACGTCTAGTAGTTCAAGCAAAGATCTTATCGCGTTGATAGGGCTGTTATACTCATGTTACTGCTGAAGTCTAAATCGTGGAGACTTGTTATATAGCAAGTGGTTAATGGTATACTAAGTAAATCATATTGTCGTTATTGGGCACTGATGGTGGATATCAGGTCAGCCATATCACAAGTGTTTAATTTAGCCTATACTCTCTCTGACATGTCTAGGAATACTGGCTGGGCGGTTAGATGTGAACCACATTTTGGTTACAAACACGCACCAGCACGCCAGCATCACCCGTTTGGATACTATCTTGACTGCTGTTGTTGGCAGGTTGTGAATGTATTTGTAGATGAGATTTTCTATTTTCACGCGACTTGAAACCAGCACCTCATTCATCATGGATCAGATAGACAGGCTCATGGACAATGAGGAGTTCCCCTTGCCCATATCCATCACGAAAACCGACTTCAAGACTTTTGATGCCGACACCATTGACGACTTTTTGTTCAAAAACCACCGTTTCACGTCGATCGATATCTTGAACAAAGAGTTGGCTGAGTTGAGCGCCGAATTGAACCAGATCTTACTAGACTTGGTCAATCACGACTACAACGATTTCATAGACTTGGGTAAATCCATCAACAACAGCTACGACTATATCAACTACATCGCCAACGACTTAAACCGATTCAAGGCCGACTTGACCACCAGCTTCCACCAGTTTGACCGCACCATCGACAACATCGACACCGTTATTGAACATCGATCCTTACTTGTGAAGATTAAGACATTGTCAAAGATTAACTTGCTCCTAAATGACTTGATCAACAATTTTGAAACCACGTTGGACTCGAACGATGCCAAGTCGCTAAGTTTGAACCAATTGACGGGGTTCTACTTAGCCATGACCAACTTGTACAACTACTTGCAGCAGCAGTCGATATCACCCGACTCCGACTCTGATTTTCTCAACCCATTTGTCAACAACTATCTTTTCCACAAAATCGCCAGCTTGAACCTCGAGTACAACTCGCACTTGGCCGATTCGTTAAAGAAGGCACGACAGGACAAGAACGGGGTCGAATTGCTACAATTGATGAATATATACAAGATCATTGGCAAAGAACCCGAGTTTCTCGACAAAATCAAATGAATGAGTCAAATGGAAATACACTAATGGAGCTTTGATAGAGTCACAAGGTGCATGTACTTGTGTTAATATCACTAGGATCGAGCATGGGAGGATGCGATCCCTCAGCAGCGATAACTTACGACAGCAGTCTACACGCCGCTCATATGGAAACAGTGTTACATATCATTGATTGCTCACGCATATCGGTGTTACAACTGTTCGAAACCGTGCAATTGATCAATGCCAATATCGAGTACGTCCCATCATCTAAACGATTACTTTCATCAGTCGCAAAATTACTGAACACTTGGGGAAAATACCCACAAACGGTAGGTAGTAGATATATATATCAATGGCATTGTTAGTAGTTTTAATCCAATACTATCATTATAAGTAGCCTTTGTCTGTATGTATTAACCATAAGGTTCACGTGACCATTCTGGAATTTTTCATCCAATGAATTTTAACCATTTGTCAAACAAAAGTCAACCAGTCCAGAGACATACCACCACCATGACATTAGGTTTAGGGGACTTTGTGATAGGCAGACACCACTGGGAGAATGTGGACGAAAACAAATTGCCCTCTGAAATCCCCGATGTGGACGAGGTGGGAGCCACTTCAGCACCATTATTATCGGCATCGTACTTCATCGGCCAAAAGTGTAAACCTTTCAACGACGACTTCATGATGTGCAAAGACGAGAACAATGGAGGCACCTTGGAGTGTTTGAAAGAAGGAAGAAGAGTCACCAGGTGTGCAATTGATGTGTTGAAAGATATAAACAAATACTGTCTCGACGAATTCAAATTGCATTATGAGTGTTTGGAACAAGAAAACCACAGAACTGGTCACTGTCGAGCATCCGAACAGGTGTTTAACCAATGTGTCTTCACAAACATGAAGTTGGAAAAGAAAATACCTGGAGTACAAAAACAAATCTTTATGAACCAAAACCCAATCTATCAAGGTACATCAAAAGATAAATCAGTCACTGCTGAGTTCTTGAAAGCAAGAGAAAGCAATTCTAATTAAAGAAGCAATTCACCCAATTCACGATCCACAGACCCACAAATACTATCACATTCCATATTGCATATATGAATGCAACGCATTCATTGATAGAACCAGTCACAACTTCAAAAACTTATATAGTGTATGGATATATAATGTACACAAGTCAAGAGTCCCAAAGTAAAGCTCATTTCAACACTAATCGTAGTTCTTGTCTGGTAATAGTAGTTTTGCCAAATCGGCTTACATAATTAATTTCGAGATGGTTTTTCAGTTATAATAAACAACCAAGACGACCTACAGCAGATCAAGTTTGTATTGCTATGTTTGGGTCTACTGCTAACACTGGTGGTGGCCTCTTTGGTGCCAATTCCAATACATCGTCGTTTGGAGCACAAAAGCCAGCGTCGACAGGTTTCAGCTTTGGCAATACTCAATCTAATCAACCGGCCGCTGGATTTGGAGCTAGTAATACTAATAATGCCTTTGGTGCCAACAAAACGGGGTTTGGTGCCAACAATAATACCGGTATCACCAGCAATACTGGTACAGGGTTTGGGTTCGGTAGTAGCACCAACACCAACACCAGCACCAACTCTGGGTTTGGCAACACGGCTAGCTCAAACACGCTGGGATTTGGGAGCAACACTGCTAATACTACGTTTGGCGCCGCCAAGCCAGCGACTGGAGGATTGTTTGGTAGTTCTACCGCAGCTACAAATCAGTCAGGTGGATTGTTTGGTGCTAAACCAGCCGCTACTTCGGGAGGATTGTTTGGCAATAATACCAACACCTCTAACACCACGGGCACCAGTGGAGGGTTATTTGGTAACAACGCAAATGCTACAACGGCAAACACCTCTGGAGGATTGTTTGGGGCTAAACCTGCAGCTCCTTCGGGTGGATTGTTTGGGAATAATTCCTCGACCGCACCCTCAGGCGGATTGTTTGGCAATAATGCTAATACAAGTACACAATCTGGAGGATTGTTTGGTGGAAACACTAATAGCGGCACAACATCAGGAGGGTTATTTGGAGGCAACCAGCAACAATCGGGAGCTACTCAATCTGGAGGATTGTTTGGTGGTAGTCAACAATCGCAATCTGGAGGACTTTTTAGTAACAACAACAATCAACAACAACAATCACAACAATCACAACAACAACAACAACCGCAGGCGCAAGGCGGATTATTCGGTGCCACTAATATCAATAAAGCTCAACCATCATTCAATTGGAGCTCAGATAAACCAAACACCAATACTAATTCCTTCAATTCTAACATTTCGGGAAATGCCAACCCTAACCTCAACTCACAGCAGAATGTAAATATTAACACATATGCTCCAGCTATCAACGACCAGTTATTGAAAGTTAAGGAGCAATGGGATCCAAATTCGCCCAAATGCGTTTTGAAAACTCATTTCTACAACAAATTCAACGAACAGGAGATAAGCCAATTGTTGAACCAACCCAGACCTAACGATGAAACACCAGAAGATTGGGATAAAGCTATGGTAGAGCGCCCATCACCGTTATATTTCCCGGTTAAAGTGTCGTCGTTTGATGATGTGGCACGGAGAGTGGAAACCCAGATAGATCATGTTGCGAAATCGAGAATATTATTAAACAATATATACGAAAAACAGCAGCAGTTGTCATCAAAGCACGACTTGGATAATACTACGAGAATCTTGAAAGCAAAGGCTAGACACACGAAATTATCGAGACGATTGTTGCGATTGGCCACAGTGTTGGCGATAATTAAGTTGAAAGGCTACCCGTTGTTACCAGAAGAAGAAGAGATATCAAAACAGTTTGACTTATTGAATGCCAAAATAAGCGATCCGAATAGTTCAATCGGTAAGTTGAACGATATATTTGCTCGTGTGGCATTATTGAAAGATCGTGCTGATGACTTAAATACGCAATTTGATAGCTCAATCAGCATCATGAGCCAATCAATCAACCAAAATCAACAAATCGAGCCAGCATCGGACACGAAAGATGGCAACACTGATGAAATCATAAACAAATTGTCTAAAGTCTTACTCAAACAACAAATTGGCTTAAACTATATAAATGAAGTGTTAGAGAAGGACTCCGAGACGATTACAGCCTTATCTCGATAGAAGTATCAATATGCACAACAACTATAAACTGCTAGGCAGGTCAGAATTCAAATCTGTTGATGGTGCATCAACCTTGGATAGCGATATAGGCCTGAATTTATCTGAACCAATCAACTTATTAACGCCTTCCACCCCAGTATTGAGTTGCAATCTGTCAAACTTGTGAAATTTTTGAAAATTGAACCTTACCGTTGACTTGAATTGATTGTAATCGCGAAAGACGTTGCTATCGGTCGTGTTTATATATACAAAAGGACTGTCTACTGTTGATGATGTCAAAGAATATAAATCCTCAAACATACGTCCGTTATTTGTAAGCTTATGTTTGAATGGAATCTCTAACTGTCTCAGGAAATATTTATCGTCATTCTCAATGAATGAATATCTTGGTAATGCTAGTAATGTTTTCAACTTCCGTGATATTCGGTTTTGTTCATTGCTCAAATCTTCCTCTGTTTTTTGTCCCGCAAGCATTAGCTCATCTTCTTTGTATAACATTGATCCTAACAAAGATTTCGAACCTGGGTTGTAAATGGCCCGTATGGCAGGACCGTATAAATCAACTCTAGATCCATCTCTATCAATTTGAAAATACTCAAGGTTACCTATAGTTTTGAAACTATTGTAAATGTGACTTGCCTCTTTTGCGTTGCTAGGAGGCGGTACAACAACCATACTAACGGCTATATGGTGCTTAAAGTATATCGATAGCCGTTGCTTGACATTATTCATAACTTGGTGGTTTTAATGGGTTTGGATCAATTCTGTGATCTTCACGCTCATTGAAAAATAGAATCGTTCTTATGTGTTGATTCAAGATATGGCAGATGGCCCAAACATAGTAGATACAATCACAGAGAAGTTATGCCACTATTTGAACAAGCCTGTCAATGCTAACCTAACCAAGTCCATAGTAGATTTCTACAGAAGAAACTCATCGCTAGATGGATTCATCAATTACACTAGAATCTTGGGGTTGCGTGAAGTCGAGAAAAGTACCGATGTCTATGAACTAGTACGGGATAATATTGACAAGATCGATAGAATAATGTCTACCGCTGAATTGCCTCAGAAACTTGTTTCGAATGCAGATACAACCCAAAAATTGAAAACGAAGAAGACCAAGTTGGTGTTATCGTTCGAACACGATGAAGATCTTACAGACAAGGGCAACGACAAACTTATTGCATTCAAGAAACTACCGAAAAATACCAACAAGAAAGCACCTATAGAGCTTCAAGAGGACGATGAGGTAAACAATGTGGCCCAAGCGTTACTGAGGCCAAAGTTCAAAAAGTTGAACAAAACAGAGACGCAAAGAATGAAGGAGATTGACCATGATGTCCAGGAAAAAAATGGATCAAATACGAGAGAGCTTTCCAAAGAGAAAACAAGCAAGCCTGTGGTTTCATTGCGACAACTAGCAGAACAGGAAGCAGAATTGAATCAGGCTCTATCAAACAATGACGAGTTGCAAGAGATGGAAGAATTGAAACTCGCGGAAGAGTATTTGGAAGATGTTGAAAACGATCGAGAATGGTACATGAATGACGAAAACGTTCACGCTGATTATGAGGATATTGAAAATAGCGACTACAAGACTAATATGACCCAAAAGCGAGTGAAGAAGAATCAATCCTTGACTGGAGGTGGATTTGATGAAGTCACTGGGGAATACGTCGATCATGACCATGAGCAATCAGACTACAATGATTTATCGACTATACCAATAGAGTCCCACTTTTTTGTGCCTCCTTTTCTTCAAGACGCTAAAGAGTTCTTGCAGTTTCAAATTGAGGGTGGTACAGATATTCGAAGTGTAGGTGCAACAGTCAATCCCGTGAAGGACCTGAGCTCAGAATTGGCAGTAGCGGCGAAGAAAGGTAGTTTTGTTGTCCAAGATAAAAAGTCCAAAAATGAACGAGCGAAACGAATTGAAGATACTATTGGTCTAACAGGAACCTTGATTGGTAATGCCATAGGCGCAAAGGATGATGCTGTGGTGGATGAATCAATTAAGTCGAAACCGAGTGAGGACAACAACCCATCTCAAATATCGATTCAGGAACTACGAAGAACTTTACCTGCATTTGCTGTAAAGGAGAATCTAGTCCGAACTATCATGGAAAATCAAGTCACAATTGTAATCGGAGAAACAGGATCAGGTAAAACGACACAATTGACACAATTTTTGTTTGAGGAAGGATTAGGCACCAGTCTTGCAACGAATGGCAACAGGAAGATGATAGCATGTACTCAGCCTCGTAGAGTTGCTGCAATGTCTGTGGCAAAGCGTGTGAGCGAAGAGATGAATGTAAAATTAGGAGAAGAGGTCGGTTATACCATTAGATTCGAAGACAGAACCAACCTAAGAAAGACAGTGATCAAATATATGACTGACGGTATCTTACTTCGAGAGATATTGACTGACCCACTACTTGACAATTACCTGTGTGTGATTATGGATGAAGCACATGAGCGCTCATTGAGCACTGATGTTTTATTGGGTCTTTTTAAAGAGTTGTTACGAAAAAGAAAAGATTTGAAATTGATTGTAACATCTGCTACGATGAATGCAGATAAATTTACAAATTTTTTTGGTGAAGCTCCGCAGTTTACTATACCAGGCAGAACATACCCCGTTGATGTATTGTACAGCAAAAGTGTCTCAAATGATTATGTCGAATCTGCTGTTAAACAAGTTTTAACAATCCACCTACAGAATAGCAAAAATGGTAACGATGGTGATATCTTGGTTTTCATGACTGGTCAAGAAGATATCGAAATGACAGGGGAGCTTTTGAGAGAGAAATTGGAACAATTAGACGACCCTCCACCACTTGATATCTTCCCAATTTATTCGAGCATGCCTGCTGATTTGCAAAAGAAAATTTTCAATAAGAAAAACGACAAGCGGAGAAAAGTAGTGATAGCTACAAACATCGCGGAAACGTCCTTGACAGTTGACGGTGTGAAGTATGTTATAGATTGTGGATTAGTGAAAATGAAAGTCTATAATGCAAAACTTGGTATGGATACTCTACAAGTCATTCCAATCGCATTGGCAAACGCACAACAAAGAAGTGGTAGAGCTGGTAGAACTGGCCCTGGTGTTGCTTATAGACTTTATACCGAGCGAGCGGTGGAAAGTGACCAAATGTATTTGCAACCTATTCCTGAAATACAACGAACAAACTTGAGCAACGTTATGCTCCTATTGAAATCTTTGAAAGTGAATGACATTAATGCGTTTTCGTTCTTAGAACCCCCGCCCCAAGACTTGTTGAACTGCTCATTGTATGATTTGTGGGCTATTGGTGCATTAGACAATTTGGGCCAGTTGACTGATTTAGGTAAATTGATGTCAGATTTTCCGATGGAACCAACTCTAGCTAAAACCATAATATTATCATGTCGACCTGAGTTTAGCTGCTCTGAGGATATCATCACTATAGTTGCAATGTTGTCGGTGCCGCCCGTATATTATCGACCCAAAGAGCGTCAAAAGGAGGCAGATATGATAAGAGAGAAATTTTATGTTAATGAATCAGATCACTTGACGCTATTGAATATTTACAATCAGTGGGAAAGAAACCTCAAGCGCTTGAAGAACAACTATGGCAAGATCAACAGTTGGTGTAATGCCAACTTTTTGCAGTTAAAATCGCTACTTAGAGCGAAAGATATCAAGCTTCAGCTAGAATTGATCATGAAAAAGAAGAAATTTAGAATTGTCCGAGCAAAAGACGATGAAGATATCAAAAAATGCTTATGCGCATCATTCTTTCAACAACTGGCAAAGTTGATGAAAATAAATATTCATGGTAGTCCGGAATTCATGAATCTTCGACACAAGTACATGAAGATGCATTTACACCCCACACTGAGTTTGAACGGAAGTAATCTAAGCTCACCGTATGTTATCTACCATGAGCTAGTATTGACTACTAAAGAGTACATGAACTATGTGACATGCATACAACCCATTTGGTTATTGGAGTTTGGATACCTCTACTACAATATTCCAGCTCATTATTATAAGAAATATCAGGACAAGTTAAGCGACAACCTTATCACCAAATCGCAGTTCTTGGATTCTATTAACAAAGATCAAGACAAATATAACGAGATTCGAGTGGCTAAAACGTTCAAACGCAAGAAAGTCCAGACAAAAAGCACTAATCGTTACTTCAGACGTCCACTCTAATGATAAGTATGTGCGAATAGAGATGTTGCAATAATTGTGAATGATTGGGGTTTGACGCCGAAAAGTGGTGGACCGTGTGGCATATAGCTACCTCAAAATGCTCATCACGACCTATCAATGAGACATGACTAGAGATGTACAGTTGTAGTTTTACTCACTTGATTCTCATAGATGCAACCCCAACACGTTAGCTACAATCGTTTGTTGGTTGACTACGTAGAAATGTCTATGGACGATTATTAGTGAGCTCTTCTAAGTTGAACGTTTTCTCATCCCGGTCAATTTAATTATACTTTTTATTCCTGACAGATCTTTGAATCCAATTCCAATAATCAAACTTATTACACGCCCGGAAGCATCACTCAAAGAACTGAGGCCAGTGATGACAAAAGAGCTTGTTTTCTTCAATGCTAAAAATGTATCAACAACAACAACGATTGGTAAACTGCAATCTTTTTGGAACTGAGAAAGAACGAGTTACAAAACTAAAATACCAAAGTTGACAAAAGACATGAAGATGGTGATTGTTAAGCACAGAAGTGTGTTGAACATGTTGAGTTTTCGAATTTAATAAAAGGCTCTTGAGCGGCTTTATCGATATATTTTGCGCACTTCACCACCACCTTTGCTACAGACCTGTCTAGAGCCAACATACTGTCTTAGAGCTTTTTAACATTTATTGAAGATTTTACCAACCTACGGATACTTTCATGTTCAACTGACTCATCAAATGTTCTTTATTTGAAAGTCATTGTGATATATTGGCGACTCTTCAAATACAAATCAAGTAGAAACTTGACAGCTTCACGCACAGCTTCCATATCTGCTTATCCGAAGGTGATGTTTTTATATGATCCACGATTTGCGACTACATCTGTTGGTGGCTATTGCAACTCACGTCTTCATGAATCAATCCAAAGACTGTTGGACTTTGAGTGAACTAGTTGCTTTTGGAAACACAGGTTTTGTAGATATCAAATCGATCATTGTCAGCATTTTTGGTCCTAGTAACATGGAGAGAAAAGTGCTCAGAATGTAGCACAAGCTGTTCGAAGACACAAAAGATAATGCCGTAAAAAGGCTTCGTTAAGTGGTTGTTCAATTGCGTAGGCGACTTCTGCTGCATGTTCTTATTGTCTCCATTGACAATATGCTAAATTCCTTAGAAGTTACTTATTTCCGAAATGTACATAGTACCACACATAAACTCCAAATTACCGCCTAAGCTGGTCAATAAATAATATTATTACTCTATAATTTTATATAAACCATATATATATATATACAAATTTTACATTGGCATTAATCATTATGTTATGGATGCAAATTTGAGGGTCCGAAAAGTACCACATTTGAGGTATTTTTAGATAAAAGACCTATGATAGGTATGATGAGGAATGGTCTGTTTCCGCCGTTGTGAACCAATGGTCTGAAAATGTATTAGCTTGGTGTATAGTTCATTCTTCACATTTCAATAAACCTTTGTCACGTACTAGTGAAGAACCACATTATCTATCAATCTGGTGAATCCTACTTCGCCTTCTCGCGGTACTCTTACTGCAAGCGAGAGTATGGCCCCAATCCCAGATTCGACCATTTTCATATCATCCAAGGTATCAGGATTTGAAACGGCAATGTACTCGATCGTGAAATGCGGGTGTTGGCGTAAGATGTGCTCGACTCGCGCGAGAATTTGCAGTGAATCCACTGGGTCCGAGTTATGTTGCTTGTAGTAGGTTTCGCCTAGAGTCAATGCCTCGAATATCACTGCCGATTCGCGTTTGATTTCGTTTGACAAGTAGGCGTTCCGTGAACTCAACGCCAATCCGTTTGATTCTCGTTGTGTGGGCATGATTCTGACATTGGTGTTGATCAACAAATCCTTGACCAAGTTCTTGATAACCACGCATTGCTGGGCGTCTTTTTGTCCGAAATAGATATTTGTCGGCAACACCACATTCAATAACTTCGTCACTACCGTAGCCACTCCTCGAAAAAACCCCGGTCTTGTCACTCCCTCCAATTGTTCAGAGCAGCCTAAAACTGTGACAAACGCTCCTTTTTGTTTCGACACTTCGAGGTTGATGCCCGATGGGTATATTTCCGAGATTTTGGGCACAAACACTGCATCTATGGGCTTATCAATAAACATGGTTTGTAAGATATTTAAGTCTGAGTCCAAGGTTCTGGGATATTTGTCCAAGTCCTCGTTGGGACCAAACTGTGACGGGTTGACAAAGATCGACACTATAGTCTTGTCGTTTTCCAACAACGATTGTTTCACTAGCGACGTGTGTCCTTGATGCAAAGCACCCATGGTAGGCACGAACCCCACGGTACAGTTGTTGGCGAAGCAATTCAACCTCCATTGCCTTACCTGGTGCACCGTCCTGAGGATTTTGATACTGTTAGTCATGGAAAACAAGTTTATACGATGAGCTGAAAAATTTAGGTACCGATCGCTAACAAAAAATTCTCCCCACAGTTTTACCTAATCTAACAAAATAAGCCTTTGATGTGCACACTGTTCGATCCAGTACAAGTATGCTTATGACAATGGGTTCAATTTATCATATGGCCCAAACAATGCTGACAAATTATCACCGTTGACCGTTTATCAAAATCTCATGGTGCGACTCCACTTTTAATCCGAGGTAGCATTGGTGTATATATATAACCAGCGAGAACCCCCACCTTCAGGCCAAAAGCCGACACATAGACAATCTACACATGTCCTACAGAGTTGAGAGAAGGGTAACCCAGGCCTATGGCCCCAGAGCAAGTGGATCCACTGTGTTGGAGTCAGATACCTTGGATTTGGTATACTTGAAATACAAGACCACAAGAGTACCAGCCAAAGACGAATTGAAAATCAATTTGGTGTTTGCGCATGGGACAGGTATGAACAAGTCGTTCTGGAAGTACCACATTGAACAATTGTACGAGTTGTCAGAGAAGAATGGCTGGTTTTTGGACTCAGTAGCGTCGGTTGATGCTGTGAACCATGGAGACTCAGCCAGATTGAACGATGGGAAATTGGGTGCCATTTGTAGATGGGACGAAGGTGGGAAGGATTTGTTGCAAGTGATCAAACATGAACAAACCTTGGGCGATTTCAAAAACGACCTCACCTCGCGAAACATTGTTGTGGGGCATTCGGCAGGAGGACACCAAGCAGTGATGGCCGGCTTCTACGACCCCAACATTGTTGATTCAGTTGTGCCTATTGAAGCCGTGTTGTACTCGCACGAGAAGTATTTCGAAAAGTTTGTCAAAATCTTTACCAGAATCGCCAGTATGATTATCGATGAATTCGACTCGAAAGAAGATTTCAATGACTATTTCCAAAAGTTTTCCTTTTTCAAAACGTTGGACCCACGAGTCTCTAAAGATTTTATGGAAGACGAGTTGTACACGGTTATCAACGAGGAGGGCGAGATTAAGTACAGAGCCAAGTCGAACCAAGCCAACCAAATGGCCACTTATTTGAGTGCTGGATTCTCGTTGAAAGCGGGTATGCCATGTTTGGACTTGTTAAGAATCCCCGTGTGCCACGTTGTGGCCTCCAACGGGAAATGGAACCCACCAGAGGCCACCCCTTATGTGCGTGAACACATCCCCAAGGAATTTCTTGTCAAGACTGTTGACCTTCCCGTGGGTGAGCATTTGACTAACGGTGAGTTCCCCAATGAAACTATCAAGGTGATTGAAGACTTTGCCAAATTCCGTATTGAATCGTTCAAGAAGGATATCGTGAGAGTTGACCCTGAGGTTACCTTCAAAGGAGACAGAGCCAAGGTCAATGAATACCAATTGGAGAACTTGATGCAAGGTAACTACAAAGACGGTTACTACTCCAAGTTGTAAGCTCGTATCACAATCAAATAGACTGCTCATACTTGATGATTAGTTTGAGTTGTTGATAGATGAAAAAAATTCTCATTTCAATTCTATAATTGTGTCGATATATATTGATACATTGTGTTTAAGTTTAGTATATGTTTAGTATACCTCAAAATTTCTATAAAACCATCAGTACAACCTCTGTATCTGGCCCAGTCTTCATTGTCGTCTGCCATTTTGAAGATATTCACGTGATGCCATTTCTCAAGTTTTTCAACTCATCCCAAACGGTTGCAGAATTGACACCTTGACATTGAACCACCAACATACACACCAATTAACCATGGGAGCACCTAGAGAAGTTGTGTTAGCTCACATTGTGGACTACTTGACCAAAGACGGCGAGTTTGCCAAAGTTACAAAGAGTTTGAAGAAAGCTATGGTTGTTAAAAAAATTGAGTTGGTGGATGCAAATGGCGATTTGGCGGAAATAATTGAGAAGAGTACTGTGGAAAGTGCCAAAGAGAGCTCAAGCGAGTCAAGTAGCAGCAGCAGCAGCAGCAGCAGTAGCAGTAGCAGTTCAGACTCAGATTCTGATTCAGACTCAGATACGAAATCAGAAGACTCAGATGAAGAAGAAACAGTGGTGGCAACCAAGAAAGTCGCCAAGGACTCAAGCTCAAGTGATTCAGATTCAGACTCAGGTTCAAACTCGGACTCTAGTTCCAGTTCAAGTTCAGGTTCAGACTCTAATTCTAGTTCCGATTCTGATTCGGATTCAGACGCAGACTCTGACGAGAAACCAGTGATGAAGATTATCGAGAAGGTAGAAGCAAAGAAAGAGTCCAGGGCCGAGCCAGACTCGGATTCAAACTCGTCGTCGTCTTCATCATCTTCGTCGTCATCATCATCATCATCATCTTCTTCTTCTTCTTCTTCTTCTTCTTCTTCTTCTTCCTCATCTTCATCTTCATCGTCATCATCGTCATCTTCAGACTCCAGCTCATCAGATTCTGATTCTTCGGACTCAGACTCAGACTCCAAATCCAAAAAGAGAAAGTCGTCTGCTAGTACCAAACCAGCCAAAAAGCAAAAAGTTGAAACCTCGTCGTCACAAACTGAATCCTTTTCGATGTCTGCATCCCCGGAAATTGATGGTATTCCTGCGGATCCACAGCCTGAATTGAAAGCAGGACAAAGAAACCATTTCTCGAGAATCGACAGGAGCAAAGTCTCATTCCAAGATCACACTTTACAAGACAACACCTACAAAGGCGCAGCTGGTACTTGGGGAGAAAAAGCCAACGAGAAGTTAGGAGCCGTAAGAGGTAAAGATTTCACCAAAAACAAAAACAAGATGAAGCGAGGTGCTTACAAGGGTGGATCCATCACTTTTGCATCTGGTTCCTACAAATTCGATGATTAAAGGAAAGTATCTGGTCGAGTCATTTTTCTTCTTGTTTTCCCCCTTGTTTGTTTTGGAGTTAATTGTACTATACTATTACATAGATATAAAGTAATATAAAGTCTAATTGTGTTGAATCAGCGGTATGGGTTGTAGTGTGTGCAGGAACTATCAAACCGGTATAAACTCAAACCCGCAAATCCACATCGATTTCAATTTATAAGCATAGGTAGATCAGTTGAAGGTGGATAGTTCATGATCTAGGAGTATGTCTTATAGAAATGGTCAGCCAAATTATGCTAAACTAGACAAGGGGAACTATTCAGATGACGAGTACGATGAGGAAATCAATGAAAAGGACGATGACGACTACGCCTATGGATCTACTAAACCAACGAAAAAGAGAACTAATGGTAATGGAGTAGACAAGCAAGTTAGGAGGAGAAAAGCTCAAGAAGCTGTGAATACTATCAAGGAGACAATAGATGACAAAAACTACTCAGATGAGGAGTTGCTCGATTTCACACCAGAACTACCTCCAGACTACGTGCCCGATGCTGTGTCAAAGACATTTGGGAAAGCAGACTTTTCTTATTTGAAGTTGAAACCAGATCACTTCAGCAGACCAATCTGGATATCACCGAGTGACTTGCGAATCATCTTGGAATCGTTTTCGCCATTGGCAGACCAGGCTCAAGAGTTTTTGACCACTATAGCAGAACCGATCTCAAGACCGTCTCATATTCATGAGTATGGGATCAACATGTACTCGTTATATGCGGCTGTTTCTGTGGGATTGGAAACTGATGATATAATCTCAGTCTTGAATCGATTATCGAAAGTTCCAGTTCCTGATTCGATTATAAAGTTCATCAGAAGTGCAACGATATCTTATGGTAAAATCAAATTGGTTTTGAAGAATAATAGATACTTCTTGGAGTCAACACAAGCCGATATCTTACAAATGTTATTGAAAGATCCCGTCATTGGACCCTTGCGTATTCATTCTTCAGAAAATACAACCACCAGCACAGGCCTAACGGCTTCAATACAAAGTAAACCCGACCCATCGACTCTCATCAATGGGGTAAAACCACACACTGAAGAAAAGAAAGATGATGTCGAAGATATATTTGCATCGGTAGTGGGGAATAAAGACGATGACGACGATATGGATACTGTACATTCGTTTGAGATTTCTAATGATTCGGTTGAAATTGTCAAACGAAGATGCCAAGTCATAGAATACCCAGTGTTGGAAGAGTACGATTTCCGTAATGATCAAAGAAATGCAAGTTTAGAAATCGACTTGAAACCGTCTACTCAGATTCGACCATATCAAGAGAAATCTTTGTCTAAAATGTTTGGTAACGGTAGAGCTAGATCTGGGGTTATCGTCTTGCCCTGTGGGGCCGGAAAAACGTTAGTTGGTATCACTGCTGCGTGCACAATCAAAAAGTCTGTCATTGTTCTTTGTACATCTTCAGTTTCTGTTATGCAATGGCGTCAACAGTTTTTACAATGGTGTACGATTCAACCCGAGAGTGTTGCCGTTTTCACGTCTGAAAATAAAGAAATGTTCTCAACTGAGGCGGGTTTAGTTGTCTCTACATATTCAATGGTAGCCAACACACGTAATAGATCTCATGATTCGCAAAAGGTTATGGATTTTTTGCGATCTCGAGAATGGGGGTTTATTATTTTAGATGAGGTTCATGTCGTGCCTGCTGCAATGTTCAGAAGAGTTGTCACCACCATTGCAGCCCATGCAAAACTAGGATTAACAGCTACCTTGGTTCGAGAGGATGACAAAATTGCTGATTTGAACTTCTTAATTGGCCCAAAATTATATGAGGCGAATTGGATGGATTTAGCACAAAAGGGGCATATTGCCAACGTTCAATGTGCCGAAGTGTGGTGTCCCATGACTTCGGAATTTTATCAAGAATATTTGAAGGAAACTGCCAGAAAGCGAATGTTATTGTATATAATGAACCCTACCAAATTTCAAGCGTGTCAGTTTTTGATTCACTATCACGAAAAGAGGGGTGACAAAATTATCGTATTTTCCGATAATGTTTGTGCGTTACAAGAGTACGCTAAGAAACTCGGAAAACCATTCATTTACGGTGGTACTGGTCAGCAAGAGCGTATGAAGATTTTGCAAAACTTTCAACACAATGATTTGATCAATACGATATTCTTATCTAAAGTTGGTGACACATCAATTGATTTACCAGAAGCGACATGCTTGATTCAGATTTCATCCCATTATGGTTCCAGAAGACAAGAAGCGCAAAGATTGGGCCGTATTCTTCGGGCCAAACGACGTAATGACGAGGGTTTCAATGCATTTTTCTACTCATTAGTGTCCAAGGACACGCAAGAAATGTATTACTCGACGAAACGTCAAGCGTTTTTGGTTGACCAAGGGTACGCTTTCAAAGTCATCACTCATCTTAGTGGGATGGAGCAATTGCCTGATTTGGCATATTCTACCGCAAGAGAGCGACGAGAATTATTACAGCAGGTGTTGTTGCAGAATGAGGATGCAGCTTCGATCGATGTGGGCGATGATATCGATACCAATTTTATCTCCAATGGAAAGAGACAAAAAATCGAGCAGTCACAAGCTACTCGAACTGCAGGTTCCTTGGCTGGTTTAGCTGGAGGTGAAGACATGGCGTATGTTGAGTACAAGAAAGACAAAAATAAGGAAATACGAGAACATCACCCATTGATTCAAAAGATGTATTACAAAAACAAAAAATAGGATGACCTATTCGTAAATTGGTTTTGGGTTACGTATATACACGATTAATGTACAGATAGATTTCAAGGTACATTTGCTAGTATCTGATGGGTGGTTTATTTAAAGGTGTCTAATCTAGTATGTAAAGTGCGATGGGTGTTAATGTCATTTTTTTATTTAGTGACAAAATCACCAAAGTCATCGTTTTCGTCACTGTCGTTATTATTGTCGTTATCGTCGTCGATCTTCAATTCGAAAACATGGTTTGTGATTGAATTTGTGAGTTCGTCTGTTGGATTTGGTTTCATGTCCGATTCGTATTGATCTTCGTAGTTCTTGAATCTTCGTTTGTATATGGCGAGACTTTCCTGGAACATCATAGCCAGCGACTGATCTGTGAACTTGAGGCCCAATGCTACTTGTAATTTGGTGTGATTGTCGGTATCGACAGAGTTTCTTAATGGATGATAGCCAGCGCCGGGCAATTGGGCAATGATTTTGTAATATCGAGACGAATCTTTCATCTGCACTGTTTCCTGGCCATTATTGGCTAGAGTTACATCGGATTCAAACTGACAAGCCGGATTGTACCAAACCTCAGCCCAAACAACATCGGTCCCTGGCAAACTATTGTACAACTCGATTTTCGCCCTCATGCCATCAAATGGTTTTGTATTATTCGTCTCCTCCTCTGGTATTGCTTCTTGCTCGATCAAGCGTAAGTTACCTTGCCATACTATATTGGCCGACAATGGTTTCCATTTGTCGCCCGGAGGTATCTTGAAAAGAATCACATTGTTGGAATCAAATAAAATGCTTGATATCACATTGGGTACATATGTCATCCCTGGCAGCTGCTATGGTTTATAGGGACTATTGATTTGGATTACCAACTTTTATGGGGAACTAGTCAACATTCACAAAAACCGTCAACAAAACTTTAAATCGGAAAAATATCTGCAAGCACAAGTATTAGCAATAACTCACTGTGCAAGTGTGGTGGTGTTGATTTAATGTCGATTGTTATTGTATAGCCAAATCTATCCCTTTTGACCAATTTCACACTCTGCGGCCCTGGCTAAATCCGCGCCGACACTGGCGACGATTCGACTCCCAGACAGAGCGAGGAGTAAATATCCATCAATGGGTGATTTAGATGCTGAACAATCGACAACGACAACAGCGGGTTTGGATACTGTGCTTGTATCAATCACTGATTTCTTAACTTCATACAACCAATTCATCGCTGAATGTTACTTGAATTGGATGACAACAGAGTTTTGTGGGGATCGTGTTGACACCTAGTGTTTAGCAAGGGTTTAGGATTTAAAAACATCACTGTTAATTATATCAGCCTGTCTTGTCAATGGTTGTAGGGGTTTGCCTTTCTCCAGTTGAAACTTTTCATTACGTGCACTGTAAGTTTCCTGCACCACCTCTTTCTCAGCACATCTACCTTTAAGTGTAGTATTGAGATATGTTTATACCAATACTAGCACTTCAATATCTTCTCCCAGATCCATTTCTTTCACTTTAGTTGGACAGATTTTGCAACCATTCAAAGTGGTATTTGTGAGTTTTGCACGCCGTTTTCTCGTTAGCGAAATTGAAAAATCTTTGTCAAAGTACCAAGTTGAACAAACTAATAGGCTGACAATGTTTGTGAAAGGTCTTGTTCGAGGGATACTAGCCAGACCTATAAACACAATACCCGTGAGATACAACTCAAGCTTTGACCAATTGAACAACGCTATAAAACAATCGAATACCAAGAGCGCCAACTCCGATAATGTCAAGGATATCAACGACTTGTTGAACAGCTCGTTAGAGACTCCAGATAACCATCATTTCAAAACACGCTTGAACGAATACGCTATGGGAGACGTGGTGCCCCACCCCCGAGACGTCGCCAAAAATATCAAGATTCAGGGTCCAATGGCAGGCAGAGTCATCGACGTCCACTATGGCCAGTTGAATAAAGCGGTTTTCGGTATGCATCGAATTATCAGCCAGAACAAAATCAGATACTTGCAGAAAATCCAAGCCAGACATATACCCAAAGCCAAATTGAGAAAACAACAAAGAAGAGAATGGTGGAGAAAGAAGTTCTCCGATGGGTTCAAAGACTTGATGTCCCAAGTCAACGACGCCAGAAGAAGGGGATATTGAGTCGAGAATATAGTTTTATGCACCAAAATCACCAAGCCCAATCAAAAGGGTGAAAAACCGACAAACAATCAACTTACATTGCTCATTAATCTTCACAATGGTAGTACCACTTTTCTACCTATCGAATCATTATATATACACATCTATATATACCCATGTACATATACTTATCAATCATATGGCGACTATTGGTTTCGATCGTCGTGCTCGAATCAAACCCGGCGTAAACTTTTGTCCGATAAGATCAAAACGTTAACTATGGGAGATGGATTTATATTGTCAATCTTTATGTACCAGCAGTGAACAAGAGATATTGCAGTGAAACGATATACATCTAGACTTGAAACCGCCAGTAGAACGTGGATCTCATAAATTTTGGGTCAAAAACATTGAAACTGGTCTAAGGTGCTGATATTTCCATCGTATTCGTTTGAACGTGGCTATCATGAGTTCAGAGACGAATAATAAGGTGGGGATGCCTGCCATCACGGGCACAATCGACTATTCTCGAGCGTACAACGTGCTACCGACCCAATTGAAACCGTGGCGAGGTTCAATCATAACATATACATCTTCATTGATTGCAGTTTTCATTGGGTTTCCGTTAGACACAGTCAAAACAAGAATGCAAACCCACAAGAACTTCACCAGTTATTTCGATTGTATAAACAAAACTTATCGCTCAGAAGGTGTCATCGGGTTTTTTCGAGGAATATGGGTGCCGTTGTTATCATCATCGGTCATGAGATCGTTCTCAGTGAGTGTTTTCATTGCAGTAAAGCCGTTCATGTACAAATCATTATTCAAATTCTCGAGTGACGATAAACCAGCAAACCCATTCGTGAGAAATATTCCAGTTTGTTTCTTGTCAGGAGCGTTTGCAGGAGGAGCGACTGCGTGCTTGGCATGCCCTTTCGAATTCACCAAGGTATACGCTCAATTGTACAAACTAATCCAAAACAAGTCTATGAAAGACTTCCCCAAAAATTTTCAAACAGTCAATTACGAGTACTCGCCGTCAACAATACAAATCACCAAACAGATTTATCATTATAACGGGATTCGTGGATTATACTCAGGTTTCCAATACCATTTCATACGAGATTTCATTGGCTCGGGGATTTACTATCTGATCTACGAATCAATGAAATACGTCATGAATAAAGTTATCAATAAAGATGCATCTAAATCGTCTCCATATTCGATTTTGATATCTGGTGGTTTGTCAGGGGTTGTGGGCTGGATGGTTGTCTTCCCGATTGATACTGCAAAATCACTCATACAAAAAGATGCAGTCACAAATATATTGAGAGAACAACAAGGTTTGGAACCGCTCCCGTATAAGTCCCGAAAAATACAAAAGCTAGACAAACGGTTATTTCGTGGTTTGGGTATGTCCGTGACGAGAACTTTCATCACGAACATGGTCTTTTTCAGTATTTATGAGTTCGCGATGGCTCATATTATTTGAGATATCTTGTACCAACACATTTTAACAATTTTCGCATTTGCATTGATATATATTTAGCATAGCATCCATCTTAAACTTCCCGCCTCATTGTATATACATATGGATAAATCTAGTTCCTTATAATTGCCTGCCTCTTTCGCTGTCTGATTGATTTCCAGAGGTGGATCTCAAACGTCTACTACTTCTGCGTTTGAACGATGTTTCTTCAGTATCTATTATTTCTTTGAGACTTCTCTTCAATGGCGATTTTGACCTGGTACGCAAAGACGGTGGGTCTAGTTTCTGAGACGGTGTTATACTATCAAAAGATCCCGAAACATTTTTCTCCTCAGTTTGATGTCTCTTAATTCGCAAACTTTGCACAGAGGGTCGTCTCATATGTCTTTTTTGTTTCTTGGTGACTAATTGAAACTTGCTTCGCGAGAGCATATCATTTCCGTGTTTCAGTTCATGATGCTCTTTGTGGTCAGATAATTTTCTCAACTGTTCCACAAACGGCTCATCTGTGAACTGCTCACCGAATTTGTGACCACTCCTCAAAGAACGTTGCGGTTCGAGTTCATTCAAATCTTTTTCATTGATCTCCAAGCCTAACACTCTGCCAACAATCTTCGGCAGACCTGGCGCTATGTTCGTCTCCGTTTCGTCAGATGAGCTTTGTTGATGTCTACCCCTTGCTTTCATAGGCGAAAACGAATTATGCACTTCTGTTGAGACCGGTGAATTGGTGTGGCTAACGATTTGACTGTCTTCTCTTTCGCTATCGTTATCTAAATCAGAATTGTTCACAAACGAATTGTCTCCTGTTGTACCAGCATCCTTTTCTTCTTTAGAACCCATGAGATTTGTCGCATAAATTTCTTTCATTTGAGCTACCTCTGCTTCCTCAACCTGTGACACGTTTTCTGTACTTTCTGCAACATCAACCTGAATAGATGTCTCCTTATCACTGTCAGTCGTGACACTTGACTCTTCATGCTCAGTCTGTGAAAACATATGAATATTTTTGAATTCTCCGTCATCACTGGCTGAAGCAATTTTATTTATATAGTCTTTGTTGTCAGAGCTTGTACTCGTGTCGTCTGAATTGTCCGAACTTGGCTCGTCAATCTCAATATCTGGAACTGTATCCAAAACCGGTTTTGGGACATTGAGTAATTGAGAGTGTTTGCTACGACCAAACCATGAAGTGGGGTTTAGTATGTTTAAAACTTTCTTAATCCTCTTGAAGGTGAAGTTGTCTTCGTTTTCAAGTTTTCTTTTCCTTGAATTGGTTTGCAAATCATTGTCACTCTCAGTTAATTCGGCAACAGATAACGAAGACTCAATGTAAACTGCTTCTGGCTCTACAGATTCCAGTAAAACAATATTCGTTGGTTTGATGACCTCATTATCTTCGTTTTCGCCATCTTCAAAGAACTCCACCTCTGATATCATCAAGCCTTCCATTACGGAGTTCTCCACTTCCACAATTTCACTTGGCGCTAGTATATCTAGTCCTCGAGGGCTACCTATAAGTTCACTCACTTGTTGGGGGTTTAGTAACTTGTTAACTGGTTTGTTGTCAGGTACAGCTTCCGTTGGCTCCTCAATTTTCGATGGAAAAGCAACACATGTATGCTCAATTTCAACAAGGGTGGTGTCTTTGTATATCTTTATTGGAATATAATCATCTATGGGTTCTTCAACCCGAGCTCCTTCATGCAAAAAGTTGATATTCTCAAGATCGTCCTCTTGCTCGGTGCTGAAATACTGATAACCCTTGGTCTGTAAGTTCGACAGCAGATCATTCAGCAAAATTCTTTCGCTACGTAACACCTCGTCTTTTATCTTCAGTTCGTCGTCCTCTTCTTCACAACTGTCTATCAAGTCTCTATTGCCGTCGTCCATATCCAAAACGTCGCTTATGAACTCTGCCCCAATGTTAGTTACAGCTGGCTCTGTGTTCTCGTTCAAATCATCCACATGACCAGGACCATCTTCAGAGAAAACAACACCAGTTGCCGGTGCGCTCTCACACTCAGCATTAACTTCTCTGAAGAGTTCCGGCTTAGTCAAGTCGTCGACATTATAGCGGCTCTCATCCCCTTCATTGAAGTCATCAATAGTATCAAGATGTGGGATATCAATGGTGTCGTCTATTACGATCGTTGAGTCAACTACATTATGTATGGAGTCGTCGCTCGCATCAATCATGGTTGAGTCCTCCACGTTTGGTAAAATTGGCTTCAAGATTGGTGCTTGCACGTTTGCAGTCATTGGTCTGGCTTCACTGCTCAGGATGTCTCCATTATCGGATTCATCTCTTTCGCAGTTGTTAGATTCAAGGGAACCACTTGAAACAAGATCTGACAATGTTGAGCTGACAGACGACTTCTCGCTTTGGTCAACATTTGAAACACTTGCGATGGGCTTTGTAACCGCATTTCTCACAACCTCTGAATCAACGCCAGATGTCGGACTTGAAATTTCCTTGTCGATCTCGTTTAGCGGAGGTATATCTAGCGTAATCGCAGATTCATGCATTGGTACATCTGTGTCCTGTTGAATGTTTGAAACTGCAGATGCCATGTCCTCCACAATGAGTTTATCGCTATTCTCATCGGTGAATGCAACTTCCATGTCAACATCTTCACGCTCATCATTGATTTCCTCATCATTGATTTCCTCATCATCCGCACCAAGATGTGAAGGATCCATGCTCGTTGCAGGAGCTTTTGCATAATCGGTTTGTGCGATATCTGCATCAGTGTTTCTATCATTAGCTTCCAGTTCCTCCTCGTCAATGTCTATAGCTAACGCTTCTTGTTGAGACTGCTCCTGAGCCTCGTCGGCTTTCAAACCACTGTGGGTTGCATTATCATTCAACATAATATCACCACTTATACGATCTTGATCGTCTGCTTGCGCGGGCTCTGGCGACGACGCAATTTCAGCTAAAATTGGAATTTCAATATCGTATTTGCATTCAACAAGTGCGGAGATGCTTTCAGCAGATTCAAGTATATTCGTATCCTCCTCGAGGTGATTCCCAACCTGTGAATCAGAAGCCTGTGTCTGAAAACTGTCTAAATTCTTATTTTGCTGGTTCGTTTCGGCCGAAATCTCGTCAAGTGAGTTAGCCTGGTAGTGCTCACTGTCAGACTTAGATTCAACCGAGTCCAGTTCTAACATATCTACTTCCATAGGGTTAGATTCACATTGTTCGCTGATTTCAACATTCGCAGGTGGATCATCTGTCTGCACCTGTTTCGTGGCATCAAGTGAACTCTTGTTTTTATTTTCGATTTCACTCTCCTTACCGATACCAATTTCAACACCTTCCAAATTTGGTTCAACATTCTCAAAAAATTGACGGAAAAATCCTCTCATACGATCCAGAGCGGTTGTATCATCGCCATCATCCTCCTCGAACCTGCTCCTCTCCTGAAGTTCAAAAATCTTCTCCTCGGGTTCTTGCGATGGCTCGAAATACACTGTTCTTTCGGCTTGTTCTGGATCTTTGCTTGACACTTTACTCTGAATCTCTAAATTATTTCCAAGACGATTTATTTGCTGAAGTCCGTTAGTAGTGCTATAAGGACACTCTGCATAGTTCAATATGTCACCGGTTGGCAGTGGAGATGACACTCGCGAGGAATTTCTGAGAATCTCTTCTAATTCAGATACGGAATTCAACGTGATATTGAATTTCTGCTCAGTTTCTCTCAATTTTTGCAAAGTCTCTTTCGGGTCTTCAGCAGAAACGGTTTTGAAGATTGGAGCTGGAGGCACCAACGGATTGTAGTCGTCTACTGTATCGATTTCGCAGAGTTTATGTTCGCGTTGCAATTGGTCCTTCAAAGGCTCGAATTCGTTTTCCTCATCGGCAAGGGAACCCTCCATATTACTTTCATAATTGTCTTGTATATGCAATGGTTCCATTTTCGGGCTATGGTGCTCAAGGCTTTCCTTTTCAAACTTTTTCGTTTTTCGTAAAATGTCGGTACCAAATTCTTCTCTTTGTCCTGAATCAGTTAACTGGGTATCGGTGAATTCGTTATCGGCAGCATAATCAGAGTACCTGTTCATCGTATCTAGATTGGAAACGCTAGGTGGTAATATTGGCTTCACTATGATATTTTGGGGAAGTTGTACTTGGTTAGTTGGCTCAAGAACCATATCTGCTAGTATATTGAGACTAGTATTATCCACAGTTTGCGATTTTTTGTCTGTTTCGTGTTCAAGAGTCTGGTTCATGGCATCGACGTATTCAGTCTCATCAGCGTACTCAGTAGCATTGGCGTTAACGTCAAAGTTGGTTGTGGCAAATGGTTCCTCAACAGCATCGTCAAAGTTTTGGTTAGTTTCTGATTCGCTCCCAGAAAACACTGAGTAACTATCAACGTAAGTGGTATTATCCAATTCGTCAGGTTGTGTTCGCTCCAAATCATTGGTTGCAAATACGTTAGTCTCAATATCTGCAATAATAAGTTTGTCGTTGATTTCCTGAATCGACTCTGATGGATGTGTGTGAACTGGGTTTGTACTAGACTCAGAGAATTGGTTCATGAGTAATGCTTGTTGTGCAAGGTAGGCATCACTCACGTCCAAGCTTTGTAGAGGGTTGCTGGGAGCGTCTTCATTGGTACTCTCGTTGTCTTTGTCTTCTTCTTGAGTTCCACTTTCCTCCGCGACAGATTCGTCATCAACCGATTCAATATCGCTGTCTTCTGCCTCCAGGTACACCTCAATGTCTGCCGGTATCGGTTGATTATGCAGTGTTTTATGGTTATCAAAATTGATATCTTTATCGGACTCACTCACTACTTCCTCCTGCTCATCGTCGACACACTCTCCGACATAATGTAAATCTTCATCGTCGTCAGCATTCTCCAAGATCTCGTCTTCTTCCTCCTCATCGTCCTCCTCTTCATCCTCCTCTTCTTCTTCATCCTCATCCTCCTCTTCCACCTCCTCCTCGTCCTCCTCGTCTTCTTCATCACCATTTTCACTTTCCGGCTGATCATAGTAATTACCATGACTCCAAGACGGGGTATCCATAAGTTTTGGTTTACGTGAAGTTGTAGACAAGTACGGTTGAGTCAAATGTCGACTTGGTGGTTCTTGTGTTTGTGTATCATTTTGCATTTCGTAGCTCCTGCCGTATTCGTCTTCCTCCTGCTCTATTGGTTCTTCATCCTCATCGTATTCACAATTGTATTGTGAAGGTACCTCGTGTTCCAGCTCCGATAGTATTTCAATGACATCACTCTCTTGGTCTGGTTGTACAACAACATCCTCCTCCACCACTTGACTTGCTGTGAGTGGCTCAGTTTCAGTTGCACCTTGATCGTGTTGCAAGATGTGGCCTAATTTTTCAAACTCATCATCATAAATCTTTTCCTGGTACTTCAACTTCAAGTCCAGTACCAATTTCTGGTGTTGCAACGATTCCCATTCACGGGTTTGATGTTTCAAGGTTGTTTTAACTTTCAAGTCTACTTGGTCTATCCACGATACTATATCGTGGATGTCATCATCGATTTTGGTGGTGGTGGTGGTGGTTAGCGACGTTGAGTTGATGAATGATTTAGTGGCATTGTCATCCCTTTTAGTCTTGCGACTAAACAATCGTTTGGTGTTATATGGCGAAGGAAATTGACTCATTTGAGACCAGATCCAGATGTGGTGGTGGGAGATGATTAGGAGGTCGACGTATAGCTTTGGTTGGTTTTGTAACCATTAGTTTCCGCTAACCGATAATGTAAACATCACCTGATCCATCATCACGTGAGTGATGATATTGACATAAAAAACATAAACATCCAAATCAACTATAATCAATTGGTATGCTACAAATAAAACAAGTATTTGGTTGATGTTTACTATCATGTAGTAAATAGTCATATTAATATGAACAATGTTTCAACATTTACATTTTTACTCTTCCTTCACTAGTGTTGTACTCTGGCGTAACATCCAGTGTTGCATCTTACCCAATCGATCTCAAACCAACTCCTATTCCAATATATACCATATATAGCATTTTACTTGGTGCTGCCATCATTCACTGATACACTACTATCCCAGCGTTCAGTTACAAGACCATTTTTTGTTTGTCTCTGCAGGAGATTTATACCACTTAATAACCAGTACGTGACCACCCAAGTGGGCAGGATCATAACACGATATTTCCTAAGGTTAATTAAGGATAGTGGTGTAAAATACTGTTGAAAAATAACGCTGGCATCTGCTGATGGAAACTGGTTATACTATTTGTAGATGAAGGGTATATGTACTATTTTCATGTAAGTGGTTTATCGGCAAGATTAACCATTACCGTATACATTTCCCGGAAAAGTCACCCACTCTTCGACCGTGGCCCATCACAAGATGGTGCCTTAGATGAAGAAAGTTATTCTTGGACCCACCGTTGATCATGTGCATTAAAATAAGATGATGATGTGTCGGTAAAACCTAAACCTAGTTTATGGATCAGGAATAGTACTTGGTCATACTTGAACCAAATGGGTTTGGAGTAGGTGGTGTAGTACACTTTGTGAGCTACACCCTTGTGCCAGTTATAAATAACCTGGCAACTTGTGAAAATTTCAGACGTTGTTCAACCCATTCATGTACCATTGCTTATAATACATCCCTTGGGAAACTAAATTAACCTAATTCCCCAAGGGATGAAACAGTGGTGGTACACATAGTCTCAGCCGCATCGAACAATATTCCCCAGCATTACGCACCACCATAATAAAAAAAAACCATGGCCATGAGCCATGGACAATGTAGAGAACAGATGAAATGTAAGTTAGTCATATTGTCTATTCAATATACCAATATCAATACTACTAAACTGTTAACATTACCACCAACCACTGTTTGAGTGTGTTGGTTTGAAAGTGTCCAATTTGAATGGTAGTGCCCAGTACCTCAGTACAATCGCCAGCTCCATTTTCATTTGCACCCACTGCACAAAAATATATTCTGCGTCAGAGAAAATAACTGGTTGGTTTTTGTTTTATTTGGTTTCATATGAATTGAGCAGTGAATTATTTATTTTTCTTACTACAATTAACCTTTATGATATTTTTTTTTATATATGTATATATAATTTTGTTTTTTTTTTTTTTTTTTTTTCTGGTTAGGTTTAAGTTTT